>JAQLOM010000016.1:462831-476608 GCA_030068315.1 Chrysichthys thysi
GTTCCCTTTGTGGTGGAGACGTAGTCGCTGGCGTAGGTGGACGGTGGCGGAGGGATATGGTGGCGCTTCTCATGTTTGCGATTCTTTCTTTCTTTATCCACTTTCTTGGGACCCATAATGAAGCTTATAGAGCAAAAATGCCAAGAAAGACAACGGAAAAATGTATTGAACACATTCACACCACGAGTGCTTGACCAGAACTTAAGGTCATCAGTCGAGGATTTGTTCATCGGTCAGTACAAAATCTGTTCGGGAATTGATTTCGTACGTCGATTTGTTCGCCATCCAATGCGTTCACGAGCTGAGGGTACACTGTATATATACAGTTTCTCATAAAAGTGAGTACACCCCTCACTTTTTTGTAAATATTTTATTATATCTTTTCATGGGACCACACTGATGATATGACACTTTGATACGATGTAAAGTAGTCTAAAGTGTGTAGTTATTTTGAGGGGACAGCAAATATACACTGTTATACAAGGTGTACACTGACTACTTTAGATTTTATCAAAGTGTCACAAAATGGCCACAGGAGCCGCAGGACAGTTGACACTCTTACAGCTCCGCTCTCTGGAGGAAGTTGAACTTTGCCTGTCATGGTGTTCTGACGGTCTCTAACGACACTGTTTCTGTGTGTTCAGATATCGTCAGCGTCGTGTGCAGATCACAGATCAGATCCATCTCTGATCATCAGCGAGACGCCGGACGCCATCGTCACGTCTCAGGGGAAAGCGACGGTAAGCAGAAGAGTGTCTGATTTACACCGGGAATTAACTCAACCGTGACCTCAGAACCGTTCTCCGCTAATGTGTCGGGCTACAACGATAATGAACAGCGGTGGAGAAAATTGCATGAGAAAAAAAAAAAAAAGATAAAAAAAAAAATGTAATGATTGGTTTAAAATATCTGCTGCTTATTGAGCAGAAATAAAAGCTGGGAAAAAGGTCACGACCGCCAGCTAGTTCTACTCTCACCATTATGATAATATTTAAATGATAATGTTCAGTTCAGGAAAAGTACAGAGTAATAATCACACTGCGCTGAGTCACGCTAAATATTAGTGAGGGGTTATACCGAGACACAGGAGTGTTCTAACCACACACGCACACAGATACACAGAGACAGACAGACTTATAAACACAGATAGATAGAGACAAAGAGACACATATGCAGCAAGTCACGTTGTCAGAGGGACAGGCAGACAGACACATGGAAAGACTAGCAGACAGACACACAGAAAAAATATCAAATAGACAGAGAAAGCCTGAAAAGCTAGCCAGACAGACAGACAGACAGACAGACAGGAGACTCAATGTTATATACAGGTAGTCCCCAAGTTACTATGGACATGCGTTCCACTGTACCCATCGTACGTGGAAACCAATACTATGTCAAACCACTACATTAGCCTAGCTCAGGTATCTTAGCCTAGCTTAGCCTAGCCTACCCAGGGCTGTGTTTCAATATCCATACTTTCATGAGTACACTTACACAGTACTTTCATGAGTACACGTACACAGTCCGCACTTACTAAATATTGTTCCAAATCGCCTCCTCCATGGTGCACTTACCAGAAATTACGATCGCGACTGCCGCCGCGGCTCGTCATCCCGCCAAAAATCATCCCCGACTTTGAACGGCGAACAGATTTTTAACCCTTCACAGATTTCTAGCTTGCAAAATGACTCCGCTAATGCAGGCTGTGTGGAAAATCTGTTCCGGCAGCCATTTTTCTTTTCTTTTTCGAGCCGAGTTGGGTCCGCCTCTTCAGCTACATAGCTAAGATGGCGGACGTTGAGTGCGAAAAGTGTACATTGTTCCACACTCCAAGATTTGACCGTTATGAGGGCGCCATCCGGGTCCTTTCAGTACACTTATTTTCACCGCAATTGTAATGGCGTACTCAAACTAAGCATAGTAAGTACAGAATGTATGGATATTGGAACGCAGCCCAGGAGTCTTTTCCTGTAGGAGACATGCTGGGGCATTTAGAAGACATGCTTTTGAATTAAAATTAGCTCTTGGAGCACACAAAAAACCATGTGGTAATGCAAAGTACCAATACACAACTTAACTTCGTGAGTTGCGCAAGCGAGTGAGGCATCATGCAAGGCGAGTGGCACGCACATCCGGGCATCATCCGCGTACTTTCGGGCTTCGTCCACGTACTTCTGGGTGTCGTCTGCGTACTTCCGGGTGTCGTTTGAACGTATCGTACGTCATACGCTGTTACGCTGGACTGCTAGCGATGCCTGCCCGCGAATTTTAAATATTTCCAAAATATTTTACGATTTTTGGTATATCGTCAATCAATCATCATCGTAACTTGAAAAATCGTAAGTCGGGCCTAGTAGTCGTAACTAGGGGAGCACCTGTATGTGTGTTAGATATTTCCTGAGCTCTGTGTTTGTGACAATAAATCATGTAAGTAAACTCCAGTACAGATATACAGACAGACAGATTTTAAAGGATTCTATGTGTGTGTGTATGTGTGTGTGTGTGTGTGTGTGTGTGTGTGTGTGTGTGTGTGTGTGTGTGTGTGTGTGTGTTAAGGGGTTAGCTATTTCTTTATCTCTCAGTGTGATATCATAAATAACTAAAACTCCGGTACACAGCTGATGTGTAAAGTGAATAAATCACGGCGGCATGTAAAGATTTTGGCCGGCGTTGTTTTTTATCTGAATACAGTGTAATTTTATCTGTGTTTTTCAGCTGATATTAAAAAATGATTGATGGTGTTTGGAGGTGTGTGTGGCTGTAGGCTGGGTTTAAATTACTGACTCCATCAGCTCGCTGCACAATATCACATCAGATAAAATAATATAAAAGTACACAGTAATCTAAAGTTAAACATGCAGTGTGGATTAATGAGAGTGACAGAGATGACGCTGTTCTGTTCTAGTCAAAATCACCCATATGACACTTTTACTAAAAAATAAAACGATATTTAAAAAGAAAAAGAGAGACTACTTCATTAAACGCTTTAGGTGCTTTGTAATGAACTTGAATAATCCTTCTTGAATGACTTGAATGGTTGTCTGTCTCTGTGTGTCGCCCTGCGGTGGATTGGTGACCTACCCAGGCTGTAATCCCGCCTCTCGCCCGAAGTCAGCTGGGATTGGCTCCAGCTTCCCCCCCGCAACCCTGAACAGGATTAAACAGGAGAAGATGAGTGAGTGAGAATGAGAGATTCTTCACAACAATAGAAACTAAACAAAGTAACCATATAAGCGATTATTTATTTTTTTAGTTAGAGCAATTTTATTTCAGAAAATCCTTCGAAAGTGGACAGAAAAGTGGAAATATCAAATACTTTATCTAGACTGCGCTCAATCTTTATCTAAGACTGCTTTATCCCAGTTGCAAACATAACATATTCACCTCCACACCTGCGTAACACCACACGCCATTCACTAAAAATAGATTCGTGAACACTTAAGTTACATTAGTTACAATATAAAGCATAACCATCTTGTCACTATTATCCGAGAAGGATTTTGGAGGATCAGTTAATCCCAGTGTAAAGTGAAGGTCAATCTGAAAATGGAGTAACACTCGTGAAGTTTACATGGCCAAAGCCATGTTTATCAGAATTGGGAACTGACTTATTTATAGAAAAGTTCATGCACTGGGGAACGTTTGATGCATTATTTCCCAACAGCTGCAAGTGAGTAATTTGCCCTAATGTTTCTCAAAATTAATTAAAAGTATTCTATCCTCAGAAGTCATGATCATTTGAAATAACACATGCATCGCTGAAGCATAGAAATGTCTGATTTACACCTTCTTTCTGGTGAAATAAGCGCTGTAAGGCGAAAGAAACCGCAGGGTCCCGGACTGCGTGTGGAGATGAATGGAGGAACTGTTGTGCACACGAAAGGAATCATGAGGTTTCCTGTGTAAATGTTACCGAAAGACTGAATTCTTCAATGTGCGCATTATAAAAGGACATTGCTTTTATTAACCCCTTTTACACTCCTTTTAGTAAAACATAAATAATAAATTGCATTTTTACATCCGAAAAAATAGATGGCATCATTTCTGCCCACTTTCGGTAGAACATGCCATTAGCCAGTCACGTGTGCATGTGGAAGAGGGCGGATAGCGCATTCCTCTGATTCCCTTAGTCCGCCCTGTAACGCAGCGTGAGCAGCGGTTTGAAAAGGTGTGGCATGAAAAGCAATTTAAAGTAGAAGTTTGCGTGTCTCTGAGCACGCACGCGTTAGCCGTCACCCTTCCAGGTTGGTGACTGTGATACAATACAGGAGAGCTGACTTGCGGAAGGGAACTGAGTTGGAAACTGACTGACTTTTTTCAGGTTTAAAGGTGATTGTGTTTAAAGGTGGCAGGTTCCACCACAGGTTCCCTCCCCTGGTCCTGGAAAACCCCTCTGTCCAGCACATACATTCTCCCTGCTCTACCAAACCCATTTCAGTTCAGAAAAAGCTGATAATTACCTGATTTGCTCAAATCAGGGCTGGGAAAACACTAAAATGTGGAGGGCATGGGATCTTCAGGACCAGGGTTGGGGAATCTACGTGCTTGTACACTACACGGGTTTACACATTAGTAAAAAACTTCCATCCCAGAAACATCTGGCAGCCTTAGAGGTGTGCACGTCCCAGCAGGCGACTTTAATAATCTAAATGCTGAGCTGAGAAAATCTGCTTTATGCAGCAGCTGCAGCATAACCCACCTCTGAACACCAGGAACTTTCCTCACGTAAACACTGACATAAATTTTGGACTAAAGGCACAGACTCTGCACACAGTCATGTAAGAACTGAATGTACGCAGGACAACATGATGTATGTCGAAACTCTCAGAAAGCTGGTGGTTTTTCTCATTTTGTGCGTTTCTCATTTCCCTCCTCCGTGCCGTGAGTAGGATCCCCGGCATTACGGTTCTTCTGCGGTTCTCTCCATCATCACTGACACAAACACACAATAAAGCAGGAGTTTAAAAGAAAGTCCTTGGCTTATTGCTTTAAAATCTAAAGAAATGGTCCGCATAAGTGTTTCAGCCTCAGACAGAACCCGGGCTCTTTACTGCAGTGTTCTAATCGATAGTGCGACACAGATCTCCTCCTCTGGACCATGACCGTGATTTAAACCTCAACGCGGTCAAGAAAACACTCGTATTTTTAATTACTGTCCGCTTTTTTTTTTTTTTTTTACAAACTCATTCTCCTTCAGTGTGGAAACTGCACTTCACTTCAGCATCACCTGCAGGGAGACTGCCTTTATTTCTCTCTTTGAGGAGGAAAAACACACACACACACACACACACACACACACACACACACACACACACACACACACACACACACAGAATCATTTCATCGCTGATTGCTTTGTCGAGGTGTGTGTGTGTGTGTGTGTTTGTGCGTGTGTGAGGTTTAAAATTGATTATAGATTTCTTTTGTTCCCCTCTACACACACACACACGCACACACACACACACACGCACACATCTCACCTGCTTCCTTTTATCTCTTCCTCTTAATACAGCTTTGTTTTTTTCTCTTTCTCATCTTTTTGATGACTTAACTCGGAATTTTTTCCTCGATAATCACAAAAACACTATTTTTAAGGAAGCAGCATCTCTGAATCTCTTTACGTGTGATGATGTTCAAGTCTCCATGTAGCGCAAATCAGATGCATTTATAAATACAGAATATATATATACTGTTTTGAGGTTAAAGTCCTGTTAAACCAACAGAATTGATTTCAAATCAACACAAATAATTCCTGATGAATAACAATGATTAACAAAACTCTGCTAGAAAGCACCCTAATCCACAAGCTAGCATCATAGTAAACACGCTAATCAACAAGATATGTCAGAGTAAACACGCTAATCCACAACCTAGCATCATAGTACACACGCTAATCCACAAGCTAGCATCATAGTACACACGCTAATATACAAACTAGCATCACAGTAAACATGCAAATCCACAAGTTCGCATCATTGTAAACATGCTAATCCACAAGATTGCATCATAGTGAACACGCTAATCCAATCAAAGCAGTGTTATTCTTGTTCAGGTAGTTGTATAGAACAGCGTATTTACACTGATTTAAGTAAATAAACACTGGGTTTAAGATCTAACGGGAATAGGCATGAAATGTTTTCATGTTTGCGTTTGTTCATTTGTTATTAATTTATTATTATATGATTCATTTCTTAAACTTTAAGTGATTAAGCTGTTCAGTGTTGTTGAAATAAGACTGGTTACCATTCCCTCTCTCAGAGTGTGGATGTAAAAATTCCCCTCGGGTTGCACTGACAGTAAACGAGTGCATTTGTGCAGATTGTCTCGGTCCGTCTAGAGGGACGCAGTGAGCGAATGACACGTTCCGTTTCTCCAAACGATTAGAAAATTAATTGCTTCTTTAATTAAAGATAAAGCCGGTGGCTTAGTCAAGGCCACTCATGTGAGACTGAAGTCACTCTCTTTGTGTTCTTCTTCTACAAAGTCCTCTTTTATTCATCCTCAAAGAGAGAGTGGTTATTTTCTAAACCAGGATGCTGAGCAATTCCAGATTAAACACACCACAAGTGACTTTATCGCTTTTAACTCTATTCCCCTCAGGGTCAGCGAAACAATTATTCATTATAACAGTGATTGAGAATAAATTACATTAAACTACATGTGATTTTATGTATTTATCTATACTGTACATTATGTACGGTAATGCTAATTTGTTTGCTAGGACGCTAGTTTGTTTAATAAAATGCCAGCTTGTGAACTGCCTATTTATTATAATGCTAGGTTTTGTTTTTGTTTTTTGTTGGTGTTTTATCATGCTAGTTTGTGACAGATTATTAGCTGCAAAAATGCAAAAGATTTATTTTTCTTCACTTTAGGACAATGATGAATGTGCTCAAAACATCGCAGAAAGCACGACTCAAGCTTCATCATCGTCATCATCCATGGAGGCCATGTCTCCATTCCTCAAGAAGAAAGCACACATCTTGGAGGTTCTTCGTAAGCTGGAGGAATCGGATCCCCTAAAGTTTCATCCTTCCACTTGCTATCATCATCACCATCATCATCCTCACACACAGTCACTTTTACCAGGAGATATGACTAGCGTGGTGAACCCGAGTCCACATCAACACCAGTGTAGACAGTCCAGTTCAGATTCGGAACTTCATGAACACACTCACGGTAACGGTGAGGGACAACAGGATGGTCATGCGTCCTTAAATTTTAGAGGTTGCCCATCTTGTCTTATGTTGCAGCAGCAGAGATCAGAGTTGGAGCTGCTGAAGGGTAATCAAGGACTCAGTGTGCCATCAGGTTCTGGCAAAGACGATAAGAAGGGACAAATGTGGTCAGAAGAACATGGTGCTTCAGGACAAAGTACTGAAAAAGTGCTAAGTATAGACAAACCCACTCAGCCTAGCTCAGACGATCCAAAGAATGATTGCAACAAAAGACAATCAAGTAAGACATCACCTACAAAGTCAAAAGGTACCAATAAATATCACCACGATAAGAAATCTGAAACTATCCCGTCACCAAAGGGGGGGAAAATGAAGGAGTCTCTCAACATTGCCAAGCTATCTGAGAAACAAGAACCTGAGATATGCAATGGAGACTTCTCAACCTCTAAGGATAAGGCAGTCTCCAAGAAAGCATCAATCGGATCGTATTCTTCAGCGTCATTGCCTGAGCGAAGTACGTCAGCATTTTCACAGCAACAGGTGGCAGAAAAAAAGTCTACACAAAGTCCAGCTTCCTTGTATGGTGAATCCAAACCTTCAACGTCAATGCTCCTGAAGTTGCTCAAAATACCTTCAGCATCCGAGAATCTGGCATCAACCAATGCACATCGCTTGAGTCCTCAACTGACACGGAACTCAAAAATCCCATGCAGGAACAACTATGAAATCCAGACACGGAAAGCAACCACAACCGAGCAAACTTCCTGCTCTAAAATGGACTCGCACCCTGGCACCCATTCAGCCCCAACATCCCCACCAAATCCTGAGGAAACATTGTCCGTTCCTATAAAAGTTCCAGGGTTTAGTAGCCACTCTACGCCTAAACCGAGCAAGGATTCTAAAGCAGGTGCTCAGGTACCTCACTATGAAAATGTTGTTGGTTCCTGCACTTCCAGTTCCACCACAGCTACCAAAGACACCGCAGAACTTTCTGGAAAGCAAAAACTGGACTGGAGAGATGAAAAAGTCCTCAATCCACTTTCCTCAGATTCATCAACGAGCACAAGTGACACTTCCTCCTCCTCGTCAGATCAGGAAACAGACACAGAAAGTCCAGTTTTGCAAAGACCTCAACACCATTTCAGCCTCCCAAACGCATCATCTTCTGCAACTAAGGCCCAGAGGATGAGCTACCCCAGCATGAAAGATGGATATCAACCTCCAATTGCATCTCCAAAGGGCACATCTTCTAGTCTGTCCCAGGTTGTGGTTAAAAGAAGAGATAGGCAGCCATCAGGTCAAGATAGGAGAGAAATCATAAGCAGCTACAGTGAGATGAGTTATCACCCATTCAAGGAACGTTTAGCGGTTCTTGGAAGACTGCAGAATGTAGAAGAAATGCATCAACCAGGAGTAAAAAGGGGAGCACAAAGTAATCTTAGTAGATCTGCTGCATCCACTGGGAAAGGGGAAAGAAGCAAAACAGCAGAAAGACATTTTGAGAGAATTGCAGTGGAACAGCGAAAACACACCGGCTCACTCGAAGGAAAATCATATCCTAAAAATAGCTTTGGCAATTATGCCAAGGTACATGTCCCATCAGCAGCAGCAGCAGCAGAAAAGAAGTACATCACAAAGTCAGAGAGTCCAAAGGGCAGAACAGGAATGCCATCAACAGCCTCATGTGAAACCCTTGTAGTCATGCGAAGCTACGGGAAGTGTCCCAATCCGCTGAACAAAACAGTACCAAGTCCCCAAAGCAGCCCTACCAGAGGGCAATCCAAATCTCCATCCAAGGCCGGAAACGCCTCTTCTTATCCTCGGGGAATGAAACCGGTTCAGGAAGAGCGTCTGAACCTTCAGAGGCATCAGTCACCAAAACTCCCAGCTGGGAAGAAAAAGCCTTTTACACACGTGGACACCTTCCCACCTCCCCTTCCACCAAATTCTGCACTTGACTCGGCCAAGTCTGTTCAAGAGAAGAGACTTTCCGTCCCGCAGTCCTCCATTGAGCAGAAGGTCATGCGAGGAATCCAGGAGAACGTGCTCAAACTGCAGGAACAAGATCGAGGACAAGCTGTGGAAACAAAACAGAAAGCATCCAACGGCATTGCGAGTTGGTTTGGGTTGAAGAAAAGCAAGCTTCCTGCCCTGAGTCGCAAACCTGAAATGTCCAAAATCAAATCGAATACATCTTCATTGTCCTCTTCCTCAGGAACCAAAGACAACTCAGGGGCCAAGGGAGGGTCCAGGAAGGTAGTGGAAAGTTTAAATATTTCAAAGCTCATGGAAAAGGCAGAGGATTTACGGAAGGCTTTGGAGGATGAAAGGGTTTATGTAAAAGGAGTCGGAATTCCACTCGACCGTTCAGCACGAGGACGATCGTGTGAAGTGATCATGGATCAAACACAAGGTCAGTTGTCGCTGATGTACACAGGAGTGACGGGTGACAGCTTCATGCAACAGCTGCTGAACAGGTAAAGAAATGAGAAATTGAAAACATTCCAGGCTTTGATTGGTTACACAATACTGTATATAACTGTGATGTGTTATTAACTTGATACCGAGCAATCTCCAAAGGAGTCTGTCACAGTATTTGTTGTGGATTAATTTGGAAGAGCACTGCATGCTGTCTGAAAACATGGCCACAAAATTATGTTCACAGGATGAGTATTTATAAATGCTGGGATAATATGAGAAATCAACATTGATAAAACAACATTAGACAGTTATTATATTTCATAATGGTCCAGTTTAATATCGACACCTGTCTACTGGACGTTATCTACCGATGACTAACTCCTGAATATGTTTTTAATTCAGATGCATTATTCAGTATCATGTCTGCTTAGGACATTTACTAATGTCCAAGTTTTGTTAAATTAAATTACCATGCCTTATTTCCTAACAGGGTGGACGAGAGTGGAGCACCCGGTTTCGGCATCATGCACAGGCGTCTTTCCTTCGACTCTAAAAGGTCACGTCCTGTTTTTGGCCATCAGCAAAGCGGCGTCCGGCAAACCAGGAGCGGGGAGGAGATAAAAGTAAATCCTGGATGAAAATTCCAGAATGAGTTTAAATTGTGCTTCTAATTCCAATTAGGAGAAGATACACAACATTCCAGTGTATTTTACAAACTATATGCTTGTTTGCAGCGTTAGGTGCTTTAAAGTCTGTCTGCCAAGAGAACAAGCCAAAGTGTATTTACACTGCTCTGTGGTAAAAATCGCATTAATGACGTACATAGACGTTCATATTTTACACCGCTCCCGGATTTCACAATAACACTGTTTCCTCGTCTGAAACCCTTGTGAAATCTTAACCTTAATCCCCAAATCATCCTCGAACTACTGAAACTATTGGAGTATTACAACGCTAACGTATGAATCAAAAAGTAAAGGCAATTTTAAAATGATGTGATAACCCATAGAGCAAAACGTAAAGCATGGAGTGGAGACATCCATCTTCTCCAGCGAAGAAGAAATTCAAAAGTCAGTCCTCCCCCAAGAAAATCATGTTAACGTTCTTTTGGGATGTGAAGGTTCCTATTCTGGTGCATTTCCAAGCGCAGGGGCAAACAGTGAACAGACTGCTGCGAAACGAATGGAAACCTGTAATTCACAGCAAAAGAAGAGGAATCCTGTCCAAAACAGTCTTGGGGCACCGTGACGATGCATGTCCTCATACAGCAGGAACGACAGTAGGGACAGTGCAGCGGCTCTGGGTACAACGTTTTCCACGTCCTCCTTACAGCCCAGATCTGGTGCCGAGTGATTATCATACCTACGGCCACTGAAGGAGGCACTGCATGGTCACAGATTCACCCTGAAGTAAAGGAAACGGTGCTCACCTGGCTTCGGGAGCAGCCGAAAAACTGCTTCTCTGCAGGAATACAGAAGCTCGTTGAAGGACCTGACAAATGTGTCGTCTTGCATGGGGACTATGTGGAAAAGTGAGATGTTCAGTTTCTCACAGCGACTCCTGTTCAAGCCATTACATGGATTTTGCCTTTACTTTTTGATTCTCCTCTGTATAATATTTTTATATTTAACAGCCTGTTAAACCGAGAAAATAGCGTTATGTCGATAATTTGGGCTCAGTGCTACATCTGATGTTGGTCTGAGCTGCTAGACTTCCACATTAGAGCACTAGTCAGGCAACAAAGTTCACTCTGCTAAATTCCCTGATGCACTAGCACTCTTTTTATTCTTAATATAATATATTATAAAGGCTTTTTATCTGATACTTCCCTGTAACTTGCAGTCCGCTTTATTGTGTGTCAGGCTTTTTATATGACGGAGATTTCTTACTTGTTTAAGTGAACAGTCTAATCTATGGCTGCATAGAGAACTCTTCATTATGTGCATGGCCATTTCACCTGACCTTGAGACGCTGAAAGATGTTGTCTGTGTTCTGCCTGCTTTTTTTTTTGTCTGAGTGTTTATTACTCACCGGTGTGTTTGGGTTTTATATGAAAGCACAGACGGATGGTCGTACTAATGAACTGAGACTGCTTTGGGCGTAAATCGTGTTACCGCAGTGTCTCGTAAGCCTGTTTGGGAAATTGCATTTGGGAGTTGAGTGACACTGTGAATGTCGTTAGCTGTGAGTCATGGTAATTAGTTATGCAGCCGAAAACATGGTGTCATGTGAACGATGTGGTATGGTTGTCAAATCATTTAATTAACGTTTACGCCCTGAGAGTCCTCCTTCATATTAACAGTATTCATCTGACTGACAGTAAAAATGCTAATTAGCAAGCATATTAATGTAACAGCTGTAGTTTACTGTAAATACACCAACCACATTTTCAACATGCACATGGATTTTAAGTGCAGTATGAGCCAGTTTTACTGGTCAGTGAGATCAGGTATTTTTGGGCTACAAAAAAAAAATCACATTGCTGTCTTGATTTGTTTCTCAGTACAGTTTGACTGTAAAACAGTGTTGATTCTGTGCCACTGGCTGATCGGAGAATTACCCGAGTGCTATTGTTTCTCTTTTTTCACTGTGACCAATCAGAGTAGAGATATTGTACCGGATGACACATAGGCCTGAAGCCTGTGGGTCTACAGAAGAAAAAAGGTGATACGGAATATTAAAATGACCAAAACCCTCTCAGTTTGATTGAGAAGGAACAAATTTGTGCTAAACAACTGTTTAATATCATGTGCATAATCTTTCATTATAAAAAAACAACCATTTCATTAAGAGTCGTGCAGCTATCCATTTTATCTTCATGAAATTCCCCCATAACAAGAGCTAGACAGCTACCACATGCAAAACACCCCTCTGTCTAGTATAGTTAACTTATACACCACTGAATTATTATACAGAATTAATGAAGAAAGAATTGACACAAAAGTTGCATAGGAGGAGCTTAAATGTTCTAGTTTCCGACTGGGAGTTCTGACTGGGAGTTCTGACTGGGAGTTCCGACTGGGATTTCAGACTGGGCATCTGACTGGGAATTCCGACTGGGATTTCAGACTGGGCATCTGACTGGGAGTCTGACTGGGAGTTCCGACTGGGATTTGAGACTGGGCATCTGACTGGGAGTTCTGACTGGGAATTCCGACTGGGATTTCAGACTGGGCATCTGACTGGGAGTTCTGACTGGGAATTCCGACTGGGATTTCAGACTGGGCATCTGACTGGGAGTCTGACTGGGAGTTCTGACTGGGAGTTCCGACTGGGATTTCAGACTGGGCATCTGACTGGGAGTTCTGACTGGGACTTCCGACTGGGATTTCAGACTGGGCATCTGACTGGGATTTCAGACTGGGCATCTGACTGGGAGTTCTGACTGGGAGTTCCGACTGGGATTTCAGACTGGGCATCTGACTGGGAGTTCTGACTGGGAATTCCGACTGGGATTTCAGACTGGGCATCTGACTGGGAGTTCCGACTGGGATTTCAGACTGGGCATCAGACTGGGAGTTCTGACTGGGAGTTCCGACTGGGATTTCAGACTGTGCATCTGACTGGGAGTTCTGACTGGGAATTCCGACTGGGATTTCAGACTGGGCATCTGACTGGGAGTCGGACTGGGAGTTCTGACTAGGAGTTCTGACTAGGCGTCTGACTGGGAGTTCTGACTGGGAGTTCCGACTGGAAGTTCTGACTGGGCGTCTGACATCAGACACTGTGGCATGTAATACAACTGTGAAGTCATGAAAGGTGTTAAGGTCACATGACCTTCATGGTTAATGTGAATTTAAGCAAATGTTTAAATATTCTTTGTTTAAACCTCATTCTCCACCTCCTCTCTTTCTCTCTCTCTCTGTCTCTGTCACACACACACTGTATTTTTATCCTCTCTCATGCTGTCAGTGTTCAGAAATGAGCCGAGGCGATGATTTGATGTCTGATGAGAGCCTGGCCGAGTCTGTCAGCTCACAGCACTTTAAAGGTGAGAACAGAATTCCAAATCCGCAATCCAGGTTTTTACCGGATGCTTCGACTCTTTTATAGCATCCATTACTCACTAGAACTATTTTATGGCTCTGTCTCAAACTCCAGAACACACACACACACACACACACACACACACACACACACACACACACACACACACACACACACAAACACACACACAC
>JAQLOM010000016.1:610993-622385 GCA_030068315.1 Chrysichthys thysi
CACACACACACACACACACACACACACACACACACACACACACACACACACACACACACACACACACACAGAGCCTAAAGCACAGGAAATGGCTTTATATTGCAAATGTAGCTGAACACAATATGACTGTATTATTACAGGTTGTCGTTACATCTACCACCCCCCCCATAATCTTACAGCCGTTTTAATCGAAATTAAATCATTTTTTCCTACAAAGCATACACGTTTACATAAAGTTGCATATGTATGAATTTATTTATTTAAAAAAGAAAACAACAAAAAAAAAACAGTAAAAAAAAAAAATATATAAATAAAGTAAAATATAAATAGAGCTTTTATGGGGGAAGGGTTTCCCTGTGGCCTGTTTTAGAAATGCTTTTTTTTCGGTCCTTAAAGCATTAAAGACGCTGCGCGCTGAACTTTCCCAAATAAAAACAAACATGAATAATAATCCAATAAAATGCCGTAAAGCATGAAGCTGTGCAGAGCCTCATTCCAGTAACAAGATTCACTCACATGCTTTATACTTCCATGTTGTTACTGCCCTGGGTACACCCGCATAGGTGCAAATTGCGGACATATCTCAGACTGCACCCCGGCCGGATGGGGGACCTCTCGGCAAATGGGGACAAACGCTCAGGTCCCCAAATACATTTACCTTTGCGTCATTTGTCAGACGCCCCTATCCAGAGCCATTTACATTTCTCTTGTATAAAATATCCTTGCTGAAAGGCCTAGCAGTGGCAGCACGGTGGTGCTGGACCTTGAACTCACGTCCTTCGGATCAGTAGTCCGTTTAAAGCCCCTGTCCTAGTGCTGTCCCCAACTGTTTTAGTGTTCGAAAAGCGCGGAAAGGCTAGGCTACACTTTCAGGAACCTCTCTCTGTGGTGAGTGTTTTCCCCAGAGGCGGAGATATTACTGGAATACCCGGAGCACACCACGAGTTCTTCGTGTTCTCCAGGAGCACTACAGCAACAGGCACAAAAGTTTGATGAAAGTTTGATATTAGTTCCCACAGCTTCCAACAGAGTGCGGGGGCACTGGTTCAGATTCACACGGCAGCAGCATTACAATACCTCCATCATCCACTCCAGCAGCAAAGCGAATATATGACCAAAAGCAGTACTGTCCTTCTTGTCGGAAGCCGTTGAAAAAAAAATAAAAAATCAACAGACACCTTCTATATGTGCCTCAAGGTGGATGTGTCGTAGGAGTTGTTCACTGAGGATCCAGAGACATGGTTGCACGCTGTCGGGCGAGCCACACGAAAACATCCCAGCATTTCATGCATTGCATCCATCGCCAAGGCCTATATGCAAAAAAAGTCACGATGGAAACATCTTAGAAGCGGACCAATGAGGCCAAAAGACGACTGAGGAGGATCTAAACGTGGAAGAACGTTTGGTAGAAAGGTGGTTCGGTGGGGGCACAATAGGCCCCAGAGCCCCTATAAAACTAATCCTGGGCCCTGTTGTGGCTCCTGCGCTGAACGCTTAATAAAACTAATTCAAATTTATTTCTCATGATAACACGAGTTGACACAAAAGGCGGGACTAAGTTGAATTGTGATTCTGCTGAGGAACCTTTGAGTGAAACACCCACACAAGGTGTATGAAAGTAGCGTGAATTACGAAAGTTGGTTGTGGACCGGACGAGGCTCTGCTGGATAACGACCAAAGAGGCGACAGTAAGCCAAAATATGTTACTCCAGACAGGGTGTTTCTGTTGTAATGACACTGGGCGTTGCTATGCATTGTTCCGGTGCTTCAGGTACAAAAGGTAGGAGGCCTTCTATTGCCGTTAGGTGTTGACCGCTTTCCCACAAAAGGTGCGTGCTTGTCATGTTCGCAGTTTGAGGATATGACGAGAGGTTCCACTGTACTTATATGCGAAATGTGAACCGCGATATAGCGGGGGATTACGGTTTGTATTTAGCATCTATGATATAAATGTATTTTTACATTTTAAAGAATTTGAATTAATATCGGCTTTTTTGTCCTGGGTCAACAGTGACACTTCCCCACCCCCCAGGAAAACTGGTCTAGAACCGCCACTGGTGATGTAATCAGCAATAATAAAATATTTCCACTCTTTAATTAAAGGATTTATAGCTCTTCTTGTTGTTCATTATGAGAAACACTCTCGGCTAATTAGCACTCGTCAGTTCCTGTAAGGGCGCACTTTTTTTTTTTTTTTTGCATGCTGAACATAACCGTGGGAACGTATTCTCACGGTTTAGCTGGAATTATGGGATAGCCTGAACTGAAAGGGTCACACCCACGCACTGAAAAAACACCGAACAATACCGTGAAAGATTTTAATTGCACTAATGTATTATTCAAGCAAAAGCAGATATGACACGTAATGATTTTATATCAGCGTGCATCAGGTGAGTGACGTTAGAGGTACAGTAGCGTGTTAAAGTGTGCAATCATTTCTCTCTCCGAGCGTCTCGGCCCCACCCACTTTACAGAAAAGAGACATAAACATGCCGACCAGACAAACCAGTTACAACAGGAAAGTAAAAAAAAAATTAAATAAAAAAAAAAATTAAATAAAAAAAAAATGTAATAAATATTACATTATTGTCATTTTGGCAGACACTCTTATCCAGAGCGACTTACATTTATTTTATTTATACAACTGAGCAATTGCAGGTTAAGGGCCTTGCTCAAGGACCCAGCAGTGGCAGCTTGGTGGTGCTTGGATTTGAACTCCCAACCTTCCGATCAGTAGCCCAACGTCTTAACCCCTCGAGCTACCACTGCCCAAATATAAAAAAAAAACAAAAAAAAACCACACACACACATACCCTTACACAAAAAAAAATTTAATAAGAGATTTAAAGCGAAAAATAATTCTAACACAATACAAACATAAAAAATATCAACCGATAAAGACTTTAAATTTGGGATCGTGGCTTTATTCTCTAGCTGAGGCCAGAGGCCAGAGGCCAGCTGCCGGTCACATTTGAGTGTTATTAGTGTGTTTGCTCTGCACCCGTTTTTTCCAGCTCCTACTCCTCCTAGGGCTTTCTTAGCTAGAGACACCGTTCCAACTCTGAGACGTCCGAGCCGATCCGGGCATGATGGCTTGTTCAAATAGTTTGATTACCCCTTATCGTTCGTTTGGTATTCTTGTTTTCCTGTGAAATTCCGGGAACAACCGATGCTCTCTAGGACCCCGAGGAGTCATTTGTGTGCTTTTCCGCCTGATTCCATGCCAAAACTGGCACTCTCTAGGACCTTGAGGACTTATTAACTTTGAATTTTCTCTGTGGAAATGCAGCCTAGTGACCGTTTGTGTCTTTGTGTGGGCTCGTTTTAATCGCGTAGCTGATGAACTTTGTGTTGTAATGCTGTTACATTAAGGTCTAAAATGTCGGCATCAGGAAGGAGGCAAAAACACGAACACGGAGCCGTGGGGTGGCTTTCATGACAACATTATGGTTCAGGTAAGCGAGCTGAGCGGCCACTTCGGGCTTTACAGGTTTCCAAGTCTTAAATGTCGGTCCTCGGATTTATAAAGTCACTTTAATCTGGATGTATTTTCAGCTCAGAGTCGAAGTGAGCTCCGTGTTGTCGTTTAACCATAAACACACTCTTTATCCTTCAAAACCTGCCCCTTGTCTCAAATGGCTCCCTACTCGCTATACATGTGCACTACCTGGGGTGTGAGAAGAGCCTGCTTGTTCAGTAGAAATGCGTTTGAGACTTGTCTTGCATCTTGTCCTGCATCTTGTCTACATAGTCAGGCTGTTAGTTCACAGGTTGGCCAACAAGCTGGTGTGTTTATTAGTGTGCTTGCCACTTTTGGCAACACTTGAGTGAGCACACTTTGCATTTTCTCTGCGGAAATGCAGTCTAGTTTCATTTGTGAGTGTTCTCACGTTCACTGTTTATTTTACCGAGTCCAATTTTGGTAGGTTAAAAATCCTGAAATTTTTAAATGAGGTAAATTAACTTATTTTCTAGTTTTACAGTAACTGGAACTCTGTGCAGTGTGGAGTTTTACTTCTACATTAGTGTACTTGTATTTATGGTAACTCAGCCGTGGTGTTGAGATCTATTCTGAGGGGCTTTAAATAAATGATTAAATGAGACGAGATGACTGCAGGTGACCACTCTATGGTGAGGTGAAGACGTTAAGGCGTGATCGCAGGGCTTCAGGAACCTTGGAGGAACCTTGTCTTAGTGTTCATTTAATCTTCACTGGCGTGGACGGAAAGCTGAACATAACCCCTTTCTCTCACTCGCCGTCACTGCAGTTGGATTCGTCCTTTCTGTGACACCGACATCTGAATCGGGTTTTTAATAATTAACCGCTGCTAATGGTGTTTTCCTCCAGCGCTGCTCTGCTAACGCTGAAACATCACACGCTCCATCAGTGAGGCGTCTCAATCCGCGGTGTCCGAGTGCACACGGTGCCGCCTTACTGCTAAATAACAATACTGCTCTTGATTCGGGTCGCGAACAAATCGGGTCACGAACAGTCTTGGAACGGATTAAGTTCATGAGTCGAGGGTCCACTGTATAGCAGTATTAGTAATAATCATAATCCCACTGCACTTTTTTATGATTCACATTAAGCTGCCTTATAAATCAAGATTATTCTTGATTCACATCTCTAAGAGCTTTATTCCTCTTTCACCACCGCAATTTACCAACAACTACAAGCTGAACTTGTTAATTAAAGAACGACACAGCATACTTTTTTATCTATTCATAGTTACACATAATGCTGGTGATCAATGTCAGTTCTTGATCTCACTCACTCAGTCGTTCCCTCACCAGCCATGCCTTATTCTTTTTCTCTCTCTCTCTCAAAGTCAATGAGACAAAAACAACTGCAGCTTGTCATGTTACTGAGAAATCGCAAAGCAGTGGAAAAACAAAGCTCTGACACTGGAAACTCCTTCCATACATACAGGTAGTCCTCAAGTTACGATGGGCAATTTGGAAGTGTGTGTATTCTGGCTACTGTCACTTTAAGACTGCCGTCTTTGTGCCATTGTTTACTTCCTGATTGAGGCAGAGGGGCGTGTTTAATGCTGCTCGTGATGAAAATGAATTGTAAAGTTTTAATATGGTAAAGTGAGTGATCGTGTAGTCCTATTGTGTTGTTTTAGCTTTAAAGAATATGTAGTTATCAGTTGTTTTAATATTTATTTTGTAGTTTCATCTCGTGCTCCACGGGGCTACGAGCTCTTTATGTGCTCTGTTTTGCTAACAGGGAGACCTATATTTTATGTTGTGGAGACAGTTTGTCAGAGAGATTCAAACCTGATGTATGCAGCTGCACTGTGTCTCTGAGCTCCGTCCAGCCGTGACACCCCGCTACACAAATAACGAGCTCCGGCTACAGACAGGAGCCGCTGAAGCTGTTCCGTTAATAATCACAAAAAAGAAACCGAGGTAATGCACTGTACAGGACACCGACACACAAGGTAACTCTGTGAGTTGTGGGAGAGAGTGAGGCATCGTGCAAGGCGAGAGATCTGGGCATCGAAAGCGTACTTCCGGGTGTCGTCCGCATACTTCCGGGCGTCATCTGAATGTCTACATAAGTCATGTGCTGTTACGCTGGCCTGCCACCGATGCCGGCCCGTGAATTTTAAATATTTTCTAAATATTTTACATTTTTTAGTGGATCGCGATCGCCATCGTAACTTCGAAAAATCGTAAGTCGGGCCATCGTAACTCGGGGGAAACCTGTAGTAAGGTCATCAACAATTACACACGCTTCATTCAGTTTATCACTAGAGAAGCGTGCGCTGTGCACCATATCCCTGTGAATGAGCTGTTACTATGGAAACGATACCATATCAGAGCGAGGGCATTAATCCAAACCTGCGCTGCTGTCAGAGCTGCTGTTTGAGAACATTCATCAACACCTCCTGACCAATCAGAATCCAGAACCCAGCAGCGCCGTGGTTTAAACATGATTCATTCACAAGTCCTTTTTTTTTCTTTCATTCGCTGCAAAAACAAACATGGAGAGAAACAAATCTTATGTCATGTTGAAGCCACACACACACACACACACACACACGCACACACGCGCACACGCGCACACGCGCACACACACACACGCTCTGTGGTTCATAAATCAGAAGCTGGGTCTGGAAGACACACCAGTGTAATTCGGCGTGTCGTTTCCCCCTGAAGGTGAATATGAATCACGGCGGGTCAGAACACGCTAATAAATCCCTCTCTCTGGAGAAAAGGACCGAAGGACGCGCGCGTTATTTATTACGCCAGCTCCGACTTCTCAGCTTTCTCCTTCTTCTTTATTTCAACTCCAGATGCCATCCCTTTCTTCAAATAAAGCTCAGAAAAAGTCACGTGACCTTGGGAACCATTCACGCTCACACTACACATTATTTAATAAAAATTTCTCCAGACGCAGTTGTAAAGTCCTGTTCGAGACAAAACCACGGGCTTTACAACAACCGTGTGACGAGCCGTGCTGTGTCACGTGTGTGCACTGCCAAACTGCCAACCAAAATCTACCGTTACTTGTTAGTGATATCATCATCATCATGGCTGCAGCTCCATTATAAAGAAGGAAAGAAGCGGATTTCACACTGAACACATCTCTGCTGATGGACGTAACCCCTCTCTGTGGACATTTTATTATTTCCTAAAAAAAATAAAAATCAAAATCCTTAATAACAGTTTTCTTTGACTAAAGTCAACGCTCGGTAATGTGATCAGACATTGCGGAGGGAAGAAAGAAAGAAAAAGGAAAAAAAAAAAGAGGTGAAGGGGTGAAAAAGACGTAAGGTGAGGGAGGGGAAGAAGGTAAAAGGTCAGGAATGTGTGGAACGTCACGTCCAACTCCGAGAGATAACGAGCTGTGCACTCAGGCCTCTTCTGCTCTTTATCCGGCTCACACTACACTACTGTCTTTATCCCTCCTTCACTCCTCCACTCACTCTGTCTTCAGGTGTTTAGGGGGAAAAAATGGGGGGAATTTGATTTTGTTTATCAACTCCGATATGTACAGCAGCGACAAGGCAAGAAAACGGTGGCGGGGGGGCAAATAAGTTCAAATGTTCGTCATGAAAAAGGAAAAAAAAAGGGTTAGGGTTAATCTTCAAGTAATGGGAACATTTTTACTTTTAACTTTTGGTGCAGATTGCGGTGCATTCAACCTCTTTCTTTCTTTCTTTCTTTCACTGTATACAAATTCAGCTTTTTTCTTTCCTCTTTTTCTTCACTTTTTAAAAAATTACAAACAGTGAACAAGTTCTCAGTTCAGTGCAGATGACACACACACACACACACACACACACACACACACACACACACACACACACACACAGCACTTGTGATGTCAAACACTGCAGAAGCTTCTTGTTTTGTTTTTTTCAATTTAATCCTAGAAAATAACATTCATTTTCATTACTTATCCAGGGAGACCTCGATTTACAACGGATCCGTTCCTACGGCTCGACGTAAACGCGATTTTCGCCGTTAGTCGGAACTCAAACACCGTACGACACTGTATAATATTAAACCAGCCTAATACAGCACCCGAATCTCCAACTAGGTAACGAAACGAAAAAGGAAAAACATCTGCGCTGATTGGCTGACGTGGCGAAGGACTCGGTTCTGATTGGTCCGTCCGTTTGTGCTCAAGTTTGTATGAACTCTGTCGGGTTTGGTCGAGAGGTCGATCCTGAGCGCCGCATTCATTTTGATATCGACGCCGAATGTAAACAAAGCCTCTTCCCAAGACTTTCTTAATAAATTTATGGGAGATGGAGACCGACGTAAACACGAAACGCTGTAGGTCGATGACGCCGTAAACCAAGGACTCCCAGTGTTGTTTTTCCAAGTCATGGGAGGATTTTTAATTTAAAGCTTAGAGCGGCAAAAGAGTTTTTTTTGTTTTGTTTTTTTTTGGTTTTTTTTTTACATCAAAAGAGTTTTCAGTGCGGAGGAAACGGCTGATTTTATTACATTTATGATGAGTTGAAAAAAAAGAAAAGTAAATAAAAAGATGAACTAATAAATTTAATGCCCTGGAAACTTTTTCCACTGTAAAATGTGGAGCACCAAAAGATTGGGGTACATGAATGAAAGAATGACTTTGTTTTGTTTACAAACGCTGAGATTTTTTTTCCAGCGGAATTTTCCACGTCAGCACGTTTTCTGAGAGTAACTCAGTTCTCTAGTCATGTTACGGCCCTGTATCTGATGAGAGGATTCGATTTCTTCACTAATTTCCAGGGGTGTGACCCTGAGCTGCACTGCATGGACGGGGTTTTTTACCTGCACAGGAGCGTTAGTGACCTTCTGCTTCTTCGGCACGTCGCTGAAACCTGCGGCCTCCAGGTTCGTCTTCCAGACCATCACCTGCACATGTTAGCATCGGAGCGTTAAGCGTTCCAGCACACACACCACTCGACACTGTCCTGCAGTGTTTCATTTAATTAAGAAACATGACTAACGAAATTAAGTGAAATAAATCTAGAAACATGGATTAAAAATAGATAAATAAATAAACAAACAAACAGACAAACAAATAAATAAATAAGCAAGCAAGCAAGTAAATCTCACACACACACACACACACACACACACACACACACACACACACACACACACACACACACACACACACACCTGTTCATCTGAGCCTCCAGAGGCAAAGTGATCTCCAGTTCTTGAAAACGCTACGCAGGAGGCTGGCCCCTAAAATCAGAAATATACAGAGATAACTCCATGCTTCAGCTGTTTCATAACAAACGTATACACGCTGCGAAACTCTTATTTAGTCATGAGTTTATTCTGAACATTTGATTAAAATGTCAGAAACCCGGAAACCTGTAATTGTCAGATAAAAACACCATAGATACCTTTTTTTCTCCCCCAAATTGCTTGTGTTTATAGACACAACAACAGTAGTGGCAGTCGTTACTATGGTTACAGTTAGCTAGACAAAGCTAGGAGACCTGTTTGGCTGAGAATTAAATTATTTAAAAACTGCCTAAGCAGAGAACACGTAGTAATTTTTTTCGAGATAAAAAAAAAACATGATATCGTCCACTGCGCGTGAAGGTGAAGCTCAAAAATGAGCACAAAAATGTAAAACTTTTATGTAGCTCTCATTAGCACACACTAACTGAGCAATGAGATCAGCGGATGCCGATGTCAGATAAGCGCCAAGAATAAAATGAGCTTCAAATTAGACACCAAATAAATGAACATTTTATAAGATACACCAAGGAGAGTGAATCATCTGCCATCATGCAGAACAGTTACAATTTATGATTCATACTGCAAACTGAATTGGACCGTCTTGAAAACCTGTACTGAATTACTGAATCAAACTCTACCTTACTGAATCAACCTGTACCCTACTGAATCACTGAATCAAAACTGTACCTTACTAAATCAT
Organism: Chrysichthys thysi; assembly: GCA_030068315.1. NCBI lineage: Eukaryota > Metazoa > Chordata > Actinopteri > Siluriformes > Claroteidae > Chrysichthys > Chrysichthys thysi. Next base: position 620,403 of record JAQLOM010000016.1, read on the forward strand.
TGAAACAACCTGTACCCTACTGAGTCACTGAATCAAAACTGTATTCTACTGAATCAGTGAATCAAACTGAACCCTACTAAGGCACTGAATCAAATTGCACCCTACTGAATCATACTGTACCCCACCGAAACACTAATTCATATTATATACTACTGAATCACTGAGTCATAATGTACCTACTGAATCAGAGTGTTTAATTGAATTGAGTCATCTTGTATCTTAAAGAATTGTTTAAATAATCCTGTTTAACACGCTGGCTGATGAAATCATCCCGAATTATATTTTAGTAAATTGAAATAAATATTATTGAATTATAATCAGACAGTTAAATCAAATATCACGTTGAATCACATGAAACACAAATGCATGCACAAACTGATTCAGGCGATTTACTTTGTTCATAACAAATGACCCGCACATTGGACCGGTCCTGTTTTTACTGTACTGTGACTTTAAGATAATTTGGATCAGGATTCTAGAGTCTGTGTTGATAGAAATGGAAGTATTATACTGTGTGTGTGTGTGTGTCTAAGATGACTCATACATGACTAAGACGCCCCTCCTTTAGAATCACTCTACCTAGAAAGGTGACTGTGTGTATGAGTGTGTGTGTGTGTGTATGTGAGAGAGAGAGAGAGAGAGAGAGAGAGAATGCTACAGGGTGTGTGTGCTTGTACAAACTACACACCCCAAAGCCACAAAGCCAATCCGTCATTCTAAAATAAGCGTCTCGTACACACCGCTCCCTCTGGATTCCATACAACGTGTATTTATCTGGATTATTCGTCTTTTCCGGTTCTCCGTTTTGTCAGCTCTGGGTCATATGATCCATTTTACTGTGTATGTGCATGTGTGTGTATACTGTATTAAATTCGATTAGGTTTTTATTAGGGGGACCAAGCACCGGAGGCGTGCATAAACCGTACTGTAATTTTCTGTAAAAAAAAAAAATAAATAAATAAATAAAACACTTCTAAAAAAATTTAGATTTGCCAAACAGGACGTCGGCCATGTTGAGTTTTAACAAAACATTTGTTTTTGTTTCCTCTCCTAAAAAAGTCATCACAGAATGTGGATCACTGCAGTGTGAGACGAACCTGAAATAAACCAGTGCATCTGCTTTATGATATGCGTAACATTTTGTCCACAAACGTCAAGTGGACAAACAGGGCGAGAGGCCATTTCTCAGCAATGCTTTTACGTATCACCATATAAATATATTTAGCAACATCACCTGATTTGAACAAACAAGCACAGAGTTTATTTCCAACTTGGATGGGCTACTGAAATCAGGAAGTGATGCAATATCTCAGCAATGTGCTCCATCCACCTTAGCGTATTCAGTATACGATGGTCTCAGGTGTCCCTTCTTTGCTAAGGGCTGGGGGTTAAAAATTTTTTAAAAAGTGCCTGGCCTCCTTAATCGCTGCTTGTGGCTGTATTTACTGATTTTTGAGATTAGCTCTCGGATGGTTTGAAGGGGGGAGGGGGGATCAAACAATGTTAATATATATTAACCTGAAGAGGGCACATTACTGCTAAAATGCATTTCACACCACGTTTACTTCAGTAATGCTTTGTTTTAAAGTAATAATCTTTTGTACAATTGGGCTTACTGTTCAAAATAAATAATTGTTCTGATTTCACACACCCTTTAAATGCCAAACTGAAGCTGATAAAATCACCGACTTGTTCTAGTTGCTGAGTCAAAGGCGTGATGAACAGACTGTGGAATAAATATGCGAACAAATACGTTTTTTTTTTTTTTTTAAAGGCAGACGCCACATGGGAGAGACAGACTGTTCCACTTCATCACTGACTAATAATCACTCAGAGTCACAGAACGTCTCACACTCACTCACTCACACACACACACACACACACACACACACACACACACACACACACACACACACACACACCCAATATTATTGTTATATTATTATATTATTATTACCTGTGACACGAGCAAGCGACCTATTT
>JAQLOM010000016.1:689253-699811 GCA_030068315.1 Chrysichthys thysi
TATAGAGCAAAAATGCAGAGAAACACAACGGAAAAATGCGTTGAACACGTTCACACCACGAGCGCTTGACCAGAACTCAATGTTTGTGGCGTGAAGCGTGGGTCGGCTGTATGTGTACGTCAGGCGAGGATTTGTTCGTCGGTCGGTACAAAATCTGTTCGGGAATTTAGTTCGTACGTTGATTTGTTTGCCATCTGACGCATTCACGAGCTGAGGGTCCATTGTATATACGTATACACATAGCTATAGAATTCCAAGATGTTAAAAAGAAAAAGTGGGTGTGGCCTCCAGCAAGGCGGAAATTCAAAATACAAGACAAAAGCCATGAATATATTTAGGAAAGAAGATTCCGTCCTCCTGAGCATTGGGAGATTTTTACGTTATTTCAATTATGTCTTGTATCAATAGGTTTCAACCGCTGGTTGTGTCTTATTCCGGTTCTGGACCCGAACTCGGACTGCCAGCCAAGAACCAGATCCCTTGAAGTGGTTATGCAGCGAGCTAGAATTCATCCAAGGTAAATCGAGTCTGAAAAAGCCTGGGCGGTTGTTTTTCAAACCCCTTTGTGGACTGGATTGATGCATGCAGGATTCACGGGATTCAACTGCGTCGGGAAATTAGTCTGTAACAAAATAGGTCTAAATGAACCGTAGCTATTCAGCGAAACTGGTTATGGCATGTAGAAGTGGTTTTGCCACTGAGGATTAAAGGATTAAAAAATTGCAGAACAAAAAGTCCATCTTGTGGAGTCAGATTTGATCCAGATCCTCCAACCTCAGGTGGGTGGAGGATGAACCACGACTACAGGCAAGGTGAGGCTCAGACCCACAATGCTTACACAATGCATTCCAAACACTATGTTCCCATCCCTATTTAATACATAATCTGTTAATCGATATCTCCAGGTGTAACATAGACGGAAGAAAACAACCTGACAAGTCCGAGCTGAGAGAAGGTTAACAGATCATAGTTGATTAAAACTGCACTGGCATTCCCATCCAAACCAATCAATCAGCCTGTGTGATCCAGTCACATGTAAACAAATGCGTACCCAGACCTTTAGACCAAACCCCTGCTGCAACCAGCTCCAGGTTCACTTTTAATAAACTGACAAACACCATCAGGACCACTGCCACTCAACCAAGCCGCGTCGTGTCCTAATCATCATCCCTTTGAAGACCCCAAGTCTGTATATCAAGTCCACTACCGTTGTTCAATGTACTGAAAGAAAAGCAGCATACAAAGGCATCCTAGCCTGTAGCTTGTTTTGAAGAACAAAAAATTTCCATTGCAGATTTTAAGGGAATAGGGTGCAGGGCTAGTTTACACCCTTCACCACTCACCTTGCGGTTGTCTGGATGGATGATAAACCTGCAGATCAAACGGCTGTGTGTTGGTCCTCTGTACCACTGTGACATTGTTTCCTGTCCACTTGTTGGCCTTGGCGAGTGTGTTCGTGCGCCAGTCCGTCCAGTAAACTTCCCCACCATACATAGTGACAGCGAACGGGTGCGACAGGTATTCATGTCCACGGAGGACCTCAATCAGGCCCGAACCATCGTACTTGGCTGAGTAAATTGCATCAGATCTGGGAACAAAGAGGGGACAAAAAAAGATGTGATTATTCAATGATTTGGAGGTGCTGATCCCGAAGCTGCAAAAAGGACCACTTGTGGCGCTAGAAAAAGCCAGCATTACCATAGCAACAGAAATCAGAACAACCAAAATGACTAAGAAAGTTAATTACAGAGTTGCAGCATTAAACAACGATGCACAATAACACCCAACTGAGGTAATTGTTTTGCTGATAATTTAGTCTGATTCCGACTTGTCAACATCGGGTATATTTACCGCTATTCCGTCAAATCTCTCGCCGGCTGGTTTTAACCAATGTCCCTTAATCTCTTAACTGTTCATTAGGTAGAATGCTTCAGAGTAATAATTTTTTTAAATATGGCTGGAAAATACTCGAGAGTGTGAAGCTCTTTGTTGGTGTTAGTGTTCAGACAGCCTGTACCTGGCATCTATCCAGAGGATCCGTCTCTCGAGGTAATCGATGGTAAGGCCATTGGGCCAGCCTCCGCTTCCCGTCTCTTTATGGATGGTGCGGCGTCCAAATCCACTCATAGAGGCAGCCTCGATCCTTGGCATGCTCGCATCCCAATCGGTCCAGAAGAGAATTCTGTGAAAATTTCATTGGTAGTTAGACTAAAAGAAAGAAATATATGTAATTGCTGGAAATCTACTAAAACTGATCTACTGATGCATTTCCTGCTATTGCCTCTAAAGGGAATATTTAAGTGAGGAATTTGTGCTTCTGATTGACCATACTTATTCCAGAAAGACCTAAAAAACAACAACAACAAAAAAGAAAACCTGAAGAAAAGAATCATCTTGTTAATCTGACACCAATATATGTGAAGGAATATTGAAAGGTGAAAGTGAGCGAGTGCAGGACAAATCAAACAGGAGTTGAGTCAATTTAACTTCAAGTAGGTTGAACCTAAATGAGTGGAGCATGAGTGTATACAGTACCCCTCTCTGGGGTCTAGTGCGATGGCACGTGGGTGCTCCACATCTCCAGCTAGTAGTGTAGTACGCATGGTTCCGTCCAGTTTGGCCACCTCGATTTGATCCAAGTTACTTTCCACCCAGTAAATATTTCCAGCTATCCAATCCACAGCCAAGCCTTCAGGTGTCGCCAATCCATACTGAATCACTACATCGAAACTCGTCAGAGCTGCTGAGAAACAAAGAAAAATGTCTCTAACGAAAAGAATTTCACCTAAAAATGTCTACTGTACATTCTGGGTTCCAACTTCCATCCATTTCGGTTGATTTCCCCAAAAATCTGATTTTCATTTTTACAAAATCTATTCATTGTAAAATATGTTTTTGGTTATCGAATCTTTAAAAACTCTGAACCTTACCTCCGTTCTCGGAGAGTTTCCCGCGATAGATTTTGTCCTCCACCACGTCGGTCCAGTAGAGCGCGCTTTCCTTTAGATGGAAGTCAAGGGCGATGGTGTTGCGAAGTCCTGGTACGAGGACGCTGAACTCTCCTTTGTGCAGATCGATGCGTCGGATCTCATGACGGTTTGAGAAGATGATGAAAGGCTTAAACGGGTCTGAGAGAAGAAGAGAAGGATAAATGATCTAACACAAACAAAGCGAGCAGATCAATAGGTAGGAGATTGAAAAAGACTAAAACGAATGAATAGAATAACATACAGGTGCTTCCCGAGTTACGATGGCCCGGATCACGATTTTTACTACATGTTTATTACGATTTATTCAAAGTTGCGATGCGCTAAAAATTGTAAAAGATTTAGAAAATATTTAAAATTTGCGGGCAGGCATCGCTGGGAGGCCAGCATAACAGCGTATGATGCATGTGGATGTTTGGACGACGCCCAGGAGTACGCGGACGACACCCGGAAGTTCGTGGACGATGCCTGGGTCACTCGCCTCACGCGATGCGTCACACTCTCCCATAACTCACGGAGTTAACTTGTGTATCAGTGTACTGTACAGTGCATTTCCGTGTTTTTTTTGTGTGCTTCAAGAGCTAATTTTAATTCAAAAGCATGTCTTCTACAGGAACAGACTCCTGGGTAGGCTAGGATAAGCTAGGCTGAGATACCTAAGCTAAGGTAAGTGGTTCAACCCAGTGTTTTGACTTACGCATCTCCATTGTAACTTTTTCTTCGTTTATTCATTTGTTCGTTTTTTTATAATTTATCCAGCTAATGTAACATGCATGATTGCTTTAAAAATGACAAAAAATTGGAACAACGCATAGTCATTGTACAGGTCCTTCGAGTGTACATTTCTGGGGTCAACCCCCGCCCCCCCCAAAAATTCCAATCAAATTTTGATTTTCTAAATCTCTGAATCTTTAATAAACCGTGATAAAATGCTAAAATTGTTTTCCAGTAGTCCTGTTCATTTTTTTTCATTGTAAGAAAAAATGGGGGAGGGGGGGGAGGGGTTCCACCTAATGATCATATTTCCACCTTAGAATTCACCGTGTTCTTCACGCCACATCCAGACTTCAAAGTCACAAAGTCGAAGTCCAGTCCAAGATTCATTTAAGCTTTGACTTTTTTTAATTAATCCGAACAACATATCCATACTCGCTTTTGTGCCCAGATTTTCCAGAAACGCCATCATCTGTCTGAGGTTCTGTGTCCACGGCAACCGTGGCACTTCCTGCCAAAATAAATGTTTTCCCTTTTCTTCTTCATGCTTATTTTTCACATTTCCAGCATGTTAATAATGGAGCCATTCACTGCACTGCTGAACGTTTCCCAGTGCCCTCATTCTCACCCCGTTTATTACCCTCAGACCAAAAACCACCACCGTTATTACAAAATAAGTGCCCTTCTGAGAAGCACACTTCCTGAAGAAGTGGACGATCTCCAACACTATAAAGTGTTTATTCTTTATTTGATGTTTTTGGTTATTTTCTTTTCTCTGTCTGGCTTTGTGCCTCTCATTTAATCTCTTTAAAGAAAAAAAAATGAGCGCTGGGAAAACCAGATTTTTTTAGGAAGAATTTCTTTGGACCGTTAACATTTTTCTATCTGGTTAAACCATGGTGCTAAATGCATGTGATGTATCGCTGTGCAAGAAACTTTCATAAACCTAATTTCCTTTACTCTCTTGTTTTAAATTCTTATTGCTATATTTCTCAGCATGGCAAATTTATTTATGTAGCAAATTTCATGTCCAAGGTGCTTTATAAATAAAATACATATATATAATGACAACTGAAAGGATAAAACATTTACTATATATATATATATGTTATGCCGGCCTTTATATATTATATATGTTTTTTTTCTTTTTACCATTGATGAAAAGGGAATAGGGAATACAGAGAAGGGAATATGGAATAGTAAACACAGACTAGGGAATAGGGAATTAAGACTGGGGGATATGGAACAGGGAATAGTAAAAACAGACTAGGGAACAGGGAATACAGAGAAGGGAATGTGGAATAGGAAACACAAAGTAGGGAATAGGGAATTTAGACTAGGGCGTGTCCCGCCTCTCACCCGATGTCAGCTGGGATTGGCGCCAGCTTCCCCCCCGCGACCCTGACCAGGATTAAGCGGAAGAAGACGAACGAACGAACGAATATGGATTAGGGAATAGTAAAAACAGAGTAGGAAATAGGGAATACATAGAAGGGAATTTGGAACAGTAAACACAAAGTAGGAAATAGGGAATACAGAGAAGGGAATATGGAACAGGGAATAGAGAATACAGGCTAGGGAATGTGAAATAGGGAATAGTAAACAGAGTAGGGAACAGTGGATACATTATAAAGCCTATGGAATAGGGGATTACATGTTAGGGAATTGGGAATATGGGATAGGCAGGGATAGGGAATGCAGATTAGATTAGTGAACAGGGAATTAAGAACGTGTCTCTACATATTATATGTTATATGTTCTGTACCGGTGCTCCGGCAGCTCTCCATGTCCGGCTCCAGCACCCAGCCGTCGTAACACGAGCACTTGACGGTGAATTTGTCCTGCTCACAGCGCTGGCTGCACTTCAGGTGTTTGGCGCAGAAGCCTTGGATCTGGCAGGTTTTGTTATTGGCACCGAGCTCCATCCCGAGTGGGCAGGAACACACGACTCCCAATCCCGGAGCCACCGAACAGTTGTGACTGCAGCCGCCATTCTCCAGAGAGCAGAGATCTGATCACACACAGGATACACAGAGTTAAAAGACACAGGATAACACAACAGCATGCAACGCCTCTACATCCAGAATTAAAGGCTTTTCTTTTCTCTGAACACTGCTTTTCTTTCTCTACTGCTTAACCTGCTCCTAATGTAATGTCACCTCGTGATAGTCAAAGATGCTACATTAATCAAACCTATTTACTATGATTTTTATGCCTTTATTAACATTATAATAATCAGGGGAAAAGGAATAGAGATAGGGATAGGGATAAGGATGGGGAAAGGGGATGGGAGTAGGGACTAGGGATAGGGAATATGGATAGGGATAAGGATAATGATGAGGGAGAGGGGGTGGGGAATAGGGAATATGGATAAGGATAGGGGAGATGGGATAGAGGATGGGGTAGGTAAATAAGGGATAGGGATTATGGATATGGAGAGTAGAGAGGAGATGGAGAGTACGGAATAGGAAACGGGGGATAGGGAATATGAAATATGGGATAGGGAATGGGGACAGGTATTAGAGGATAGGAAACAGGGGATAAGGAATATGGGACAGGGGATACAGAATAGGGTATGGGATGGGGAATACGGGAAAGGGAACAGGGGATAGGGAATACGGCATATGGTATACGGAATACGTTATTGTCATTTGTCATTTGGGAGACGCTCTTATCCAGAGCGACTTACATTTATTTTATTTATACAACTGAGCAATTGCAGGTTAAGGGCCTTGCTCAAGGACCCAGCAGTGGCAGCTTGGTGGTGCTTGGATTTGAACTCCCAACCTTCCGATCAGTAACCCAACGTCTTAACCCCCTGAGCTACCACTGCCCACGGGATAGAGAACAGGGGATAGGGAACACGGGATAAGGAATACGGGATAGGGAATATGAAATAAGGGATAGGGAATATGGAATATGGGATAGGGCATACGGGATAGGGAATAGGGGATAGGGAATATGAAATATGGGATAGGGAATACGCGGTAGAGAATATGAAATATAGGATAGGGCATACAGGATAGCGCATACAGGACATGGAATACGGGATAGGGAATATGAAATATGGGATAGAGAATATGGAATAGGGCATACAGGATAGGAAATACGGGATAGGGAATAGGAAAAATGAAATATGGGATAGGGCATATGGGATAGGGAATACGCGATAGGGAATATGAAATATAGGATAGGGAATATGGAATACGGGATAGGGCATATGGGATAGGGAATACAGGATAGGGTATATGGGATAGGGAATATGAAATACAGGATAGAAAATATGGGATAGGGAATATGGGATAGAGAATACGGGATAGGGAATATGAAACATGGGATAGGGAATACGGGATAGGGAATACGGAATACAGGGATACGGCATATGGGATAGGGAATACGGGATAGAGAACAGCGGATAGGGCATACGGGATAGGGAATACAGGATAGTGGATAAGAACAGGAAAATCTTTCCCAGTGGTTAGCTTTCTGCAGGTTAAGCTGGTTATCTCTCACCACACAGTTTCTCGTCAGATCCGTCGGGACAGTCGTCCTTCCCGTCACACAGCCTCTCAGGCGGCAGGCAGATGTTGGAGTCGTTAACACACACGTGGTGAGAGAGTTTACACACCAGCGCTTCACAGTTCTCCTCATCCGACTTGTCCTCGCAGTCGCTGTCTCCGTCACACACCCACGCCTTACTGATACACTTCTCTGCGGGACATGGGTCAGAGGTCATACAGCTAGCAGTACCGTGTCCCAGTAACTCCCAGGACAGTTTTAGCTTTACATGAATGCAATACCTATACGGCATCGACGTAATCATCATTTACAACAACTGAGCAAGGAACTGCGACAATTCGCTCTCTTAACTCTCCCTCGCTTTCATCCTTTTCTTTCTTTTTCGGCTTCTTTATTCCCTTTCTAGACATCATCTTGTATTTCTCAATATACTGTACATATTCTTTTGTCTATATCTATCCATCTATCCATCGCCGTCGATGAGATGAAGTTCTTAACATTCAGACCTTCACTACAGCCCCTGAGCTCAAACTAACAAATACATCAGAACATAGAGAAAGAGAGGTGGCGTGCTCAGCACATCCACTACACTACATTACCCAGAATTCCTCACCAGAGTCTCTGCAGCCGAATTTGACGGCGGGGTCGCAGATGTTGGTGACGCCTTCACAGTTTTTCTCGTCGCTCATGTCGACACAGTCGGTGTCTCCGTCACAGCGCCAGCGCAGAGGAATACACAGGCTGTCCATCCGGCACTGAAACTCGTCTGTGTGACAACCGCCAGGGGGACGGGTTGCTGAATCATCACACACACACACACACACATGTATACAGTGAGTGCGTGCGTGTGTATATTTCCTTCTTTTTTGAATCATTTCCTCCTTAATTACATTCTCCATTATTTCATTAGCTCCTTCATTATTTCCTTCTTTCCTTAATAATAATAATAATAATAATATCTTGTTGCTATTGTTGCATTGCTACTATTGTTTTTATTTCATATTCTTCTTATTATATTATAATTATATTATAATATCTAATTATATATAATTTTCCTTCCTTCTGTGCCTTCTCTTGTTGTGCTTTGTGATGAATATTGAAAAAAATTCATACATAATAATAATAATAATAATAATAATAATAATAATGTCTTGTTGCTATTATTGTTTTGCCACTACTGCTTTTACTTTATTGTATTATCATTATTATTATTATTGTAAAATTATATTATAATATTATCTAGCTGTATAATTAATTGTATGAAAATTGGTAGTAGTAGTAAAAAAAAGGAGTACTATATTCAGATGATTAAAAATTATTTATACATTAATAAAATAGTAATTATGGTAGTAGCATAAATTACCATTATTATTATTGTTATTATGATTATGATTATTATTATTGTTGTTATTATTACTATTATTATTATTACCATTATTGCTGCAGTTGGCGTGGGTCTCATCACTCAAGTCGTTGCAGTCGTTGTCTCCGTCGCAGGTCCAGTAATCGGGAATGCAGCGGCCGCTGTTGCATTTAAACTGAGTGCTGGAGCAGGAGTGTGTGCAGCCCGCCTCATCACTGTTATCACCGCAGTCATTATCTACAACACAACGCAATTACACAACAACGCTACACAATCGCCACGGGATACACGACAATCTGTTCCAATCTGTTGCAGAATATTAAATATCACATAAATATACATACACTGGCATACAGGAAGTAAATAAATCAAATACACCGGCCTTTATTCATCAAAACTGGTCATGGGGTGGAGTTAATGTGATGCAATGGAAATGATATGCAAATGAGGGCAAACGGAGGTAGATTCTGCTATGCAATTCATGAATATGTAAATAATATGCAAATGAATGACAAGGCATTCTGATGTCATATGACCGTGAGAAAGTCTCATTTCTAGGAACTTTAATGAATAAAGGCCAATTAATTACACAAATTAAAATTCAGTATTTTCAAATATTACAATTTTTTCCACTCACACACAGACACACACAAACACACACACACACACACACACAAACACACACAGAGACACACAGACATTTAAATAAAGTTAAACATATAAACACCACAATAGAGAATGACAGAAACTGCATAGATCGGGCCATGCACCATGAGGAAAAATAGATTTAAATAAAAATGTAAAGAAAAGAGGAATTATAAAATTATAGCTCTTTACCGTTGCAGTGTTTTACAACACCAATACGTCCCGTTATGTTTATGGCAATTGATAATTTTTTTTTTACTGAGTAGGAAAAGCTAATTAGTATTAATAATACAAATATGCAAAATATTTTATTTCCTACTACGAACATTCCAATAAAATTCATCTGAGAACTTGCTGCAAGTTCACAGAGAATCATGTCGAAATATTTATTTAAAAAAAAAATTAATTCCTTGCTTTTTTTTGCTGTGCATATTATGGTGCATGTTGATCTATGCACTAACCGGTCAGGTTGGGACAATTCAATTCATCAGATCCGTCCCCACAATCCTTTTCTGCAACAGCGAGCCAATTGGAGACAAGGGGGGGCGGGGCCAATGGCACAGAGAACAGGAAATGATGTAAACACACACAGATGGATAAATAAGGTAACGAACACAAAAACACAAAAAGAGAAAGACAAATGGTAATGACGGAGACGTGATGAACAAACACACAATAACACACACCAACATACACTAATACACTACCACACACAACAACACACACCAACATACCCCAACACACAATATACACTACAACACACCAATACACTATAACACACAACAATATACACCAATACACTAACACACACCAATACACTATAACATACAACAATATACACCAATACACTAACACACTATAACACACAACAATATACACCAATACACTATAACACACAACAATACACCACCAATACACTATAACACACAACAATACCCACCAATACACTATCACACAACAATATACACCAATACACTATAACACAACAATAAACACCAATACACTATAACACACAATATACACCAATACACTATAACACACAACAATACCCACCAATACACTAACACACAACAATACACCACCAATACACTATAACACACAACAATACCCATCAAGACTATAACACACAACAATACACACCAATAGACTATAACACACACCAATACACTAACACACAACAATACCCACCAATACACTATCACACAACAATACCCACCAATACACTATCACACACCAATACACTATAACATACAACAATATACACCAATACACTAACACACTATAACACACAACAATATACACCAATACACTATAACACACAACAATACAC
>JAQLOM010000016.1:765513-775989 GCA_030068315.1 Chrysichthys thysi
AGGTCACCAATCCAGCGCAGGGCGACACACAGAGACAGACAACCATTCACACTCACATTCACACCTACGGCCAATTTTGAGTCGCTAATTAGCCTAATCCCCTCTGTGCATGTTTTTGGACTGTGGGAGGAAACCGGAGAACCCGGAGAAACCCACACAGACACGGGGACAACATGCAAACTCCATACAGAAAGGCACCCAGGTCGACCCCGGGGATCGAACCCAGGACCTTCTTGCTGTGAGGTGACAGTGCGAACCACCACACCACACCACTGTGCCACATTTTAATAATTCATAATTTTCTAAATAAGAATTTTATCATTTACATTTCTTTTTTATTTTGCTAATGTATAGCATTAACTTCGGAAAATTAAGCTTCTGAAATATTAAAATCAAACATGCCGAGAAAATTGATAAGGCAGTCTTGTTTATTTTTAATGTTTCAACTCTGAGGAAGATTAAAACAGTAACACATTTATAAAATATACAGACAAGTTGAGTAATATAAGAATTCAATTTGTAATATTAGAGATTTAACTTATGGAAGAACAGCACAGATAATAGAGAACAGATTTTATTTTACTGAAGACACTAAAAAAATGAGGCATTTGTTTTCCCTTCTTATAGATTTTCTATAAATGCGAATTATGTCACGAAGTACAGTCCTGTCACTCAGACTCACAGAAAAATAATATACATATAATATATACAACACACACACACACACACACACACATACACACACACACACACACACACACACACACACACAAAACAAAAGGAAAATATTCCTCGATACACAGTTATTGATAAAATTACACTCTGAGGTCAAACAGTCGTAATTCAGTGATACGAAACAATCAGCAAATGTGAAAATATTTGTAAAAAACTGTACGTTCCTTAAAACCCAGTTTGGACGACGACCAAACTGCGTTAAAAAAAAAGCGTACGGTTTTCGGAGTACAGTGACGTGATTAGTTTGACATCGTGCTAAGCGATGCCTTGATAAACTTTTTTTTAAAGGGTAATAGAGATTAAAGTCTAAATATTACAAGTATAAAATATAAAAAATATTTTGAAAAAAAAAAATGAACAAAGAGACAGTTTGGTATAAAGAAAAAAAAAATCAGAACGTACGCAAACTTTGAAATTTCCTAAACTTTCTTAAACCGATTCAGAAAATCATTACGTATGTTATTTTTGCTCGCAAACTTACTGCGTATTTCTATAATAAAAGTTCACCCAGTTTGCTAGCCCTGGGTTTTAATAAAGGCGCTTTCAGACTGAAGGAACCTTTCGTAGTTCTTAGAACTCCTGGAGGAAGTAACCCCTTTTTTTATGCGTTCGCACTGCGGGAACTGAGCATGATTATCGTTCTGAATCCAGTTCGAGTCGGGTACAGCCTTAAATCCATGTGAAATGTTAACTGTAAAAATAGCAGCTCTTGATAAGCGTTAGCGTTAAAAACAAACGACAGCAAAAAACACAGATCCAACAAGTCCAGACTTTCATGAGTCTATATGTGAAAGATTTTTATGCAGCTCATGTCACGTTGGCGTTCCTATCGACGGGTCGAATGCAAACAGAGAGAAGGCCCGTGAAGGTGTGTGGTTCTCGGGGGTGGAACTGTCTGGTCCGAAAGCAGCTTTGATTTACTACTTAGCGTGACGTTAACTAACTTGTTAGTGAATTTCTCTAGCTAATAAATTCAAATCGCTTCTGCTGCTTGAGAGCTAAACGAACTATTTAACTGGAAACCTCAAAAACAGGTTGTGCTGAAGTTGTGATGGAGCTGTTTCAAGGTTGTTTCACCTGGAAGATTCCCGATTTGAGCCGTCGGATCTGGTCCTCTTGGCTACGTGTGTGAAATCCCAGGATTCTGCGTGAAAACTCCACCATGTCTTTATCTGCAGGACTGAAACACTGTGAGAACACGATCCATGTTGGAGTTCCTATTGGCGGTGCGAATGCAACCAAGAGGTCCATGAAGGTGTGTGGTCCTCAGGGGCGCCCCCCAGGGGGTAGATCCTCTCAGGGAGTCCCTGGAACTGTCTGGTCCGAAAGCGCCTTTGATTTACGACTTAGTGTGACGTTAGCTAGCTTGTTCGTGAATTTGGCAAAGCTACTAAATTCGAATCGCTTCTGCTGCTTGAGAGCTAAACGAACTTTAGTTTGTTTAATCTGATTTTCTGTTTTTAGAGTTTTCGGAGTGTGGTGACTGATAAACGGATTTTAAAACATCCCTTACTCCAAGATGGCCGCCTTTAACAGGAAGAGCCCCCCGGGTCCTAAATCAGCATCTGCATGTCTGAAAATTTGGCTATGGTTTGAGGCAGACTTTTATGCTATGTTGAGGCTAAATTAGTCAATTTTATATTAGGAAATTTTAGACACCAAACATGTTTTGGATAATCGACTAAATTCATATACATTTGAGATTTATGCCAAACTGTTCCTTGAAACACAAAAAAAGTCGTAAGTTATAAAAATGTTTAAAAATTCAGCTTAGGCCTGTGAAGATAGCTAATAACTAATAACGTGGAAATCCCAAGATAAAAAGTTTAGATTTCAAACTTTTTCTCTTTTTAAGTTGCTCATGTTGGGCAAGTTTTATGGTGGAATCATGTGGGTCAACAACAACAACACCAACAAAAAATGCGATTCAATTCAAAATGCTTAAAAATATTCACGCTAGCTGCCTGTTTTAGAGCAAACATTTTTCGCATGGTTTCACAATTGCTAGAAGTTGTTTCCATGGCGACAAACGTGCTATCTATATAAAATAACATAACACAACATAACATAACATAACCCAAAAGCCCAGCTCATAGTTTAACATTAGCAGAACGTTTTCTAAACATTTAGTTGATCATTATTTAAATAACGCTCCAGCAATATTACGGGAAATATTTTTCACTTTTCGCAATAACGTCAGTTTTTGTGTAACACGCAGCGTTGTTTGTGACCTACATGGCATTTTCAGAGTATTACATGAATGCACTTTTGTTTAAACCTTGTTAAACTTGTTATATTTATTACTGATTGATTTAGTAACATTCCCGAATAGCATGTAGCTAGGCTGCTGGTATTTAAGCAAAGACGTTAGCAAGTAATTTTACGTAATCAAATCTCACGTAAAAATCAAAGACAAAGCTAAATCACAAAGCAGACACTGCTGAAGCTGTTTTCTGTTAAAATTCTGACTGATAAGAACAACAGGTGTGATACATTTTTGTAATAATATTCAGGCAATTATTAAAACGATATGCAAAATGTTTTATAGGCATCGCCGTCACTACATTCTTTCCCTTATTCAAGGCAACAGTGTAATTTAGCACTTTTTTAAAACGTTAAAAATTCCTTATTTAGTCTTAGTTACGAGTCGATACGGAAGGCTAAAAGTTTTTCTGAGTGCAAGTTGTTTAACGTCCGAAGGTCAGGAAGACGCAAGAGCAATTTGGGGAAAATCTCGCCATCGTTCGGCCGCCTTTGCGCGAGAAGCGAATGCAGAGCGTTGATTAAATCGTCCTGTAGCTTCTCCACGGCGGCCATGTCGGAAATCCCAGAGCGATCTGTATATAAAAAAATAAAAAATAAAAAAAAATAAAAAAAAGAGAGTTAATAAAGTAATAAAGTAACAGGTTACAGTTAATAGTTAATAGAATCTAACTTGTAGCAAGCGTCAAGATAATTGCAGTAATCCTATTACTAGCATGCTGATTAGCATACAAGATTAACGGCTCTTCATAACTCGCCACATTCAAGCATTTCTGCTAACTAATTGTATTCCTGTTGCTTCATTTTTTTAAATATTTTTTTGGTGAAATCTATTAGCTGTCCATGTTAGATAACACCGGAGGCCAGCTATCCGAACACAACAAGCTGCCGTAAGCACGACACACCTGCAGAAACCAGCACTACGGCCATGAAGAGTGCCATCTCGTCCGACTCCAACCCCAGCATGCTCAGCTTCTCACTGAAATCAAACATGGCGTCCAGCAGAGTGCTCATTCCAAGTGCCCTCAATGACGCCAGGGGATACGTCTGTCCGTTTAGAAACCTCACCGTTCGCTGTTGGGTGTCGAAGAGCGAACAAAATCGCACCATCAGAACCTGTGAAACATACAGATTAGCAAAAACAATGGTAAAATATTAGCTAAACGTAGCAATCATAATGTAGATTATGGGTCATAAACACATACGGAGGTTGTTAATAGGTCATGAGGCAGTTAGGATCCTGTTATGAGATCATTCTAAGATTGTCATGAAACTGTTATGAGGCTTTACATGAGGTACACACTTGTTATAAGATGCTATAATGTTGTCCTGAAGATGCGAGATTGTCCCAGGTTTGTTACGAGGCATTTATGAGGTTGTGGACCAATGATGAGGTTGCTGTCAGAGTGTTATAAAGGCTGTTATGAGGTTGTTAGAATGTTATTTCAGGTTTATTTTGGGGCTATTAGGAAGTTGTTATGAGACTCTTATCTTATTCTGCTCTTTTGGGGGGTTAAATGAGGTTGTAGGGTAGTTATAAGACTCGATATGGCTGTTTGAGGCTGTTCACTCGGCTCTGAGGCTGGTGTAATGTCAGGAGGTTGTTTATGTGATATTAGGACATAAGGCTGCTATGAGGTTGTTATGGAATGGTTAAGAGGCTGTAAATGAGGTGCTTTGAGTTCGTTAAGAGGCTGTTACGAGTGTGTAATGAGATTGTTGTGAGATTGTAATGGGGCTGTTACGGAGTCGAGCTTGTTATGTGGTCATTTTGAAGTTGTGATGTTTTTATTAGATTGAAGTTCTTGTACAGGGGTACAGGGGGTTAAGACGTTGCACTACTGATCGGAAGGTTGGGAGTTCAAATCCAAGCACCGCTAAGCTGCCACTGCTGGGCCCTTGAGCAAGGCCCTTAACCCACAACTGCTCGGTTGTGTAAATGAAATAAATGTAAATCGCTCTGGATAAGAGCGTCTGCCAAAATGACAATAATAATAACAATAATGATACGACAAATGCGTCATCTTACTTGGGGACTATGTGAAAAAGTGATGTGTTCAATTTCTCAAAGTTACTTCTGTTAAAGCATTCTGCCTTTACATTTAGGTCATCTGGCAGACACCCTTACCCAGCGTAACATACACAAGTCTCATTTACACAACTGAACAGTTGAGGGTTAAGTAATTGAGGGCCCAGCAGTGGCAGTTTGCTAGCGCTGGGATTTGAATTCACAACTACCCAAGCGACAGTTCAACAGCTTAACCACCGAGCTACCACAGTTCTCCTACGCGATTAGATCTATTGGTTTCTGAAAAGTGGTCTGCTACATAATACGTTACTTTTGTTAACCACATGCAGAATAAACTCTACAGTATCAGCTCTTCGCTGACGCACCATTGCAGAAACCCCTTTTATTTTAATACTTGAGAGTGTCGAGTAGTTTTGTATTTTTTTTGCACAGAAGTTTAAATACTCAAAGATAACACCACCACCGTTAGGATGAAAAATTAAAGCAGCTCCTTACCAAATAATGATTTTTACTGAGAACGCTCAATCAATAATATTATGCCTCACAGCGAGTGCCAACTCCTTTAACAGCTTCCTTATAAAAACAGATGTTGAGTTAATCGTACTTTTTAGCTTGGCAGTCAGCCTTCGTTCATTTATTATTGGCTCCAACACTAACATTGCAAGCAGAGCAAAGAGCAAGTCCGCTTGATTTTGATAGCACCACATGTACATTTATTTACCCAGTTACGGCCTGCTAATGAGACGTATCTCCCCCCCCTACCCCCCGGAGAGTTTGTAATTTGATCTTCTGATGTTTTATTCAGGATACTTCATTTTACGCTCAGCTGACCTCACCTGGCTATAAAAGTCTGTGCGTGTTGACTGAAAGCAGCAGGGAACGATGCGGATATGCATATTGAATATTGCATTTAAAAGCACATGGCGGACTCGTCACTTCCTGCTCGTGCGTCAGTGCGTCGATGAATGGGATGATATTAGTTTGATTCATCCCTCTGGATTCCTTTACACTCAGATCAGTTCAAGAATAGAAACACACGGAGCCATAAACAGGATATCCCTGCTGTTCTGTCCACGGGGCTTCGTCACATCTCATTAGCCTGCTGGAATGCTAAATACGTGGTTTCTTACGTCAAAGCAACAAGAGTTTCAAGGAATCAAGAGTTTTACACCCTTAGATATTTGTGATGCTTGGAAATAATTACCCTGTTAGGTGACTTGCATTGCGGTTTTATCTAAAGTGTTACTTCGCTGACAGAGGGTACGATTTTACTTAGACACGTTTATGTATTTATGCGCCGATATACAAACATTACATTACATTACATTACAGGCATTTAGCAGACGCTCTTACCCAGAGCGACGTACAACAAGTGCAACAAGTGCAAACGTTCGGAGTGTGTCATTTTTTAAAAATGTACTGGTTCATAACAACCCGAAGTCCAGAAGAGTTGGGACGGTTTTTTTTACCGTGGAATAAAATGAAAACTAAAAGACTTTCAGATGTTTTTTTCGCAACAGAACAGAGATAACGTAACAAATGTTCAAACTGGAAAATTGTACACCTTTATCCACTAAATGAGCACATTTCACATTCGATGCCTGCTACAGGTCCTGAAAAAGTTGGCACGGGGGAAACAAATGGCTGAAAAAGCAAGAAAGTTTAACAAGATTCAGCTGGGAGAACATCGAGCAGCTAATTAAGTTAATTGAGGTCAGGTGTGTAACATGATTAGCTGTAAAAGGGATGTCTTAGAGAGGCGGAGTCTCTCAGAAGTAAAGATGGGCAAGTAAAATCACAAACAGAGTCTCGGAACGAATTAAGTTCGTGAGCCGAGGGTCCACTGTATTTTCGTAGAACCCAACCTCTACAATGTTATTTCTAACCTGCTTGGAGAGCTCCTTGGTGTTCGTGTTGCTTGCTTAGAGGTGGTGCAGACTGATGATGCAAACTCGATACTGGCGTCCTGTGACAGATGTAAGATGGGACAGCTTGATTGCACCCAGGTGGACCTTAATCAACTCATTATGTGATGGCTGAAGTTAATTGGTTGGACCAGATCGACAGATAATTAGGAGTTTCATAGCAAAGGGGGTGAATCCATGTTTTTTGGTTTTTTTAAACAAGGTATTTTTTTGTTCAACTACTAGCTGATTCCCCAGCAGCTTCGCACACTGAGCGCAAGGGGAAAAAATAAAATGCCGTATTTCTAAAATAAGTTTGTTAATTGACGATTTTATTTTTCAACAAATAGCGGTCGTACGTCATTTCCGTTTCAAACGCGAAAAAAGAATTTTATATATTTAGATCAAGGTTTGCTTAAATAATTACTTCCCAAATAGGTGTTTACTCCTTTTCAATATCAGTAAAATAACTCTCACACAAATGACAACAATTCGTAAAGATGACACAAAAATGGCGTCCACAGACGAAGCGATTAGTTCAAACGTAAGCGCCAGTGACGCTGTTTCCACTCATACGCACGTATAATATGTTTTGTGGTCATACACGGCATTTCCGTTTCAAACGCGAAAAGAATTTTATAGATATAGAAATAGATTTCAACAATTTGAACTGTTTTGTTAGGCCCATTCCATAAAATCCAAATAAAAGTTGTAATTCCAGGTCATAATGCAACAAAAGCGGGAAAAACACCACGGGGGTGAATCCTTTTTCAAGGCACTGCACATTGTACATTGTGTGTTTGTGACGGATTGGTGATCGTAATCGTATGTAAGACGCTGTAAATATTATGTTGTATGTTAAATATTATTTCACAGAAGGAGCATTTTTGTTTTGTTTTGTTTTGTTTAGCTTTTTAATGTTTGTGGTTGAACCTTTTGACCTTTTGACCCACTTACAGCAGCAACCCATGAACTCTTGCCTGTGTTTGTCTGCACCATTCTTCCAACTTCAAACCCTCAACAATGAATCATGACCCGTGGAAATGTGTGTTTATGTGACAATAAGCACTTTTCCATCCACACTGCTTCTGAAACATAACGCACGTTCATCTGTATTCACTTTGCTTCTCTTTTCTGCAGGACCAACAGAAAATCAATTAGCTTTACTCTGTCCGAGTGGAGTTGGAGTGCTCGTCTGCTTTCCCATAATTCCCCTGGGCTTCATGCTTTGAATTTGACCCCATTTCTGCCTCTGTCTTTCTCTCGGAAGGGTTCTGATTGGTTCTCCTCTGACGGGACAGCCAGCCCAACGGACTGGAGACGTCTACAAATGCCCTGTGGGTCAGGGCAGTTCTTCCAGCTGTATAAAATTAGACCTGCCTGGTGAGAACTGGCTTTAAACTGGATTCTTTCCTGTATGTGTATTTGTGCCGTGGTCATTTTTTGAGCAAAGCTTTCAATCCGGTGCTGCAAAATGACTTTAGCATTGCTTTCACGATAAAGCCAAAAACCACCATGCTGCATTTTGTCTATGGGGAGAAACAGCACCTTACTTCACATCATATGAAAACAGCATGCTGGGGGTTTTTTTGTTTTTTGTTTTTCATTAAAATTAAAAGCAATGATTTAAATTGACACTTTTTTAATCTTGTCGATGAAAAAGTGCAAAAAAAGGGGTTCGCATCCCCTTGTTTTGTTTTTTTTTTTATCTCCACTTTATAGTTTATTTAACCTACACACTGTTAAAAAAATAAAAGTAAATACTGGACATAGTGCTCATAAAGTCCTTATTGTCCTATGATGATAAAATGTGCCCCGTGCTGTCAAAATGAGTCGGAATGAGGAAATTTTCAAAAGTGAGTTATTGTTACTTCCACATTGTGCATCTAAAGACCTTCAAAATGAGGCGTGGTTTGTTGAAATCGGACAAAAAATGGCCGCCTAGCATCTAGTCACTTTCGTTCACGTCTAACGGGGTTTGGAAACTCGCTTTCCATCGGTTCATAAAAGCGTCCTCGGGAATTCCATGTGTATTATCAGGAAGTAGAGGAACTACGCTTCACAACGATACCAAACATGGGTAGAGGGATTCCCCCATCTCGCCGCAAGCGTGGTGAAAACCACGGATTTATCAAGGAATATTACGACAAAGGACTAATTAATGAAGACATACGAATGAACACAATGAACAAAACCTTAAAATAAAAGTAGTTTGGATGTTTTCTTTCTGTTTTATCATGGGGATCGATAAATGACGGCTTTATGGACTCATTTTTGAGAAGATCCCATTTCGACCGAAACCATGTTTTGCCTCGTAGCTCATAATGAACCTATGTGCATTCCGACTTATTTTGCCAGCATGGGTCACATATTGTCCTTATTGTTGTCGTCGTCATCATCATCTTCATCTGTAAGTGCTCTATCATGGTCTGGGTCATAGCTGAGCCAAAGCCTATCCCAGGAACACTGTGTGTGAGACAGGAATCCATATAGGATGGGATAGCAGTCGGTCACAGGGCACTATACACACACAGGGACACACACTTTCACATTTAGGGGCAATTTAAACAAGTTGAACCCCGAGAAAAGCCCATCTACAGAAACCTGAGCTCAAGATCAAACCAGGATCCTACGGATTCCCAGGGAACTAATAACCATCTTTTGAAGAAAAAAAAAACAGTGCATTTATATCTACATTCTCTAGTTTTCCATCTATATCAAAGAGATTTTTACTGCTTCTCATTGCATCAGCATTACGCTTAGGTTTCAGTTTCAGTTCGAGGAAGCTCTTTAAGATCCGAAATCGCCACAAAACACATAATGCAGCAAATATCATCTTCAAGCCACCTGCCTTCTGTTGTCTGTTTAGGCGTCACGTGCGTCTTTGTAAATCACAGCCTAAATATCTTTTCGCATTCTGCCTGAATTTCTTTATTTTGTCTCGAGCACGTGCAAACTTTGCATTTAAATTTTCTTCGTCCCACATTTGCCACCATACACACAACTGTAGCGTTGCATAGCCCGCAGTATTCACTCAAACCTTCGCCTACCAAAAGCCTTTTTCAGCTTTTTGTATCCAGCAAATTCATTTTGTACACTACTTTTGTTCCGATTCATTTTCCTTCGATTTTACATAAATTAACATCTTCGTTGCTCTTTTTTAGTTTAGCACTGAACTTTGGGCCCTGTGTACTGCCAAAGCGACTACAGTGTGTGTTATGGAACAATATTGCTCTTATAGCAGACCTCAACGAGTCTTCTGTTCCCGACAAGTGAATGAAAGGCCTTATGCATTATTAGTCGTGACGTTTGTTTGAATGTCAAATCCAAGGATTAAACGCCACAGATGCAGCGCTGTCCTGAATTTGTCCTGTCTAGACTGTAAATACACAACTACACACAAAACCCCACGGTTCCAAAGTCACGACCCATTCATCAGTTATTGGGCTTTGATTTGGGTTTTTTTGTTTGTTTTGTGTGTGTGTGTGTGTGTGTGTGTGTGTGTGTGTGTGTGTGTGTGTGTGTGTGTGTGTGTGTGTGTGTGTG
>JAQLOM010000016.1:902187-915410 GCA_030068315.1 Chrysichthys thysi
AAATGGTCTGGAAAGCTCCTTATAAAGATGTATCCCTTCACTTTAAGTTATGAAGTGCCCAAGCAGCATATGTTCAAATTTGGGGGTTGAATGTAAAGAAAAAGTGCAGAAATGTATTCCATGTGGTCCATTTGGTCTTTTAAATTTTCCTTTAAAAGGTGAACTGGGTTTGGGTTCTTATGGGTTAAATAAAAAAAAAAAAAGAAACATTAATTTAATCATTGTAAAGCTTCATATAAGAGTTTTTTTTTAAGATGCAATAAAATTCACCCGAGATTATGAGGGTTTTGTGTAGTGTGAAAGCAAATCCAAAAGATGATTCGATATAAAATGATGAAAAATACTCAACTGCTGAATTTATTCACTTGGAAAAAGAAAGATCTCTGGGGGGGAAAGCAAAACAGAGTAACTCGGTTATTATTGCCAAGTAAGTCTAAGAGTCAAAAGCAAAATAAATAACTAAAAAATAAAAAAAAGAAGTTTGAGATGAGCGTTATTTCTATTTCTATTGTTTAATGATGACACGAGAATTAAGGCAGTTATAAATCAAACGTTGAGTCATTTATTTCCAGACAGTGTGTAGCTTCAGGCGACTCCATGTTGCTGTCAAGCTATTTAGGAAGACGTTCAATAAATTATGACTGAATAAACATTAAGGTGTAATGTCAGTGCATTTTAAACGTGTGTCTGATCTTCAAACGCCTCAAGCTCTCACTAATGGTAATTACCTAATGGGATGCCATAAAGAGGCTCAAGCATACACACACACTTCTCTAAACACAAGACATCGTCTGCTGTGCCTTTCTTGTGGTCAGGTTGTGAAGTTATGGGCTTCTGAGACTTGAAAATGAAGCTACCAATTCCCTCTGTGAGGAAAAAATGCAATTATCTTTTAATTTATAGGGAAGAATCCTACAGAGTTCATTCAGAGTTCACTCCAGTTCAGTTCAGAGGACTGAGAGAGCATCCTGATGTCTAGTCTGTGAATTCTAAAGAAAAAGAAAAACAGAAAAATGAAAACGCATGAACGTATGAAATGTCAGGAATGTAAAAAAAAAAAAAAAATAGAGCAATGTTTAGCGATCAGGTCAAACTATGTTTGTGTGCTATTAAGAATTTAAAAATGGTTATATTTAGAAAATCACATGACCCCAAATATGATGCAATAAATACTTTCTATTAAATTACTTATTAAAAACATATTGCACAGAACCTTGGATTCACCAAAAACTGGTGGTATTCATGACCATTTTCAGAAACATTAAGCAGTTCACCTGCTCGGTCATCTTTTGTTCATTCATTCAGGATTCAAGAACTGTCATCATTATGTGTACAAGCTTTCTTGTCCAGTGTAATTCTTCATTCACGCACTTTTGTGAATTCTGCAATAGTACAAGATAATTAATAATTTTTTTTTTTTTTTAAAGACACTGTGATCATTAAAAAAAATCATTGGGGTTATATTTACCATCACACACAATAATTGTGAATATGGAGGATGTGCGAGTGAGATTTACATGTCTGGGCAACGCTAAACTTATGTTGGGATTTCAGATTTCAGCTCCTAAAAACATCAGAAGTAGATCCGCAATCTTAAAAAAAAAAAAAAAGGTTAATAGAAACTGAGAATCACGTGATAGCAGTTGAGTTGAAAATAAATTAACTGCTCCATTGGGGGACATCTTGAGACAGGTTAAAAGTTCAAGTGGATTTATTACCAAGGAAGGCCCGAGTCTACAAAATAACTTGACTGGAACGATGTGTCCGATGTTACATACAGGAAAAAAATCGAGACCTGTAAGGATCCCAGTTATGTTGCAGGTGATCAGAATTTTTTTTCTGCCCAATATACCTGAGAAAATTAAAAAATAATGGATTACACACATTCCAGTATTTTTGCACCAACTGTAACCACAGGAACATCTCATCTACTGAAACGTGTTTTTGTTGCAACCTAACCTTCTTAGAACCCATCGCATAGATTATGGAAGTTTTGATAGTGTGTGTGTTATCTGTGATGCTCTAATAGATACCAATAATCTCACAATCCCCATTTTTACTTCTCCCTCTTTAGATCAAATCAGCTGTTTGGGCCGTTCTGGTGTAATGAGGATCCAGGCTCTGGGCTACAACCTTGTTCTAGCAAGACCTCCATAATTAAAGGAAAAAATATCCCCAGGCAACTGATGAGAGAAGAGAAAAACACCAAGATGTACAAATTAACATGATTTAGGGACATCAGCAACACAGCAAATCTGAAAAATAATTCTACAGGATAAAAAAAATTATATATATATATATATATAAATGACATTAGCACAAACAGACATGGGTAAGAAGTTCATCCTTCCACTGGGAAGATTCATTATAAATGGTATAATGATGCACTATAACCATATACACTAATTAGTAAATGGATTCATATTCATGTCACGCCATCATTCTCATCCTTTACATAACTTAACATGCCATTCGTACGCTCGGCCTTGACTTTGCATCATACACAAATGGTATTTGCACTAATCCGCCATCTTGCACAACGTGTAAATGAACAGAAATCAGACAGTATGCTGACACACCCTTCACAGTGTGCATGTAAATAAAGTCCTAGACATCATGCATAAATGCACTACCTCAGCCTCACACAGTGTTTTGCACCAAGACTGTATTTACACACTATTTTTATTTCTTTGTCTTTTTTTGTATATTATACCGTATTATTTTCCATAGTGTTGTAATGGCGTGTTGGCTGGATTGATGATAAACTGAACAAAAGAATCTCATGTCATCATCAAATGTAATGTGTTTGTTTGTGTGTGTGTAACATAAGAGGGGATAAAATAAAGCATCTGCCTACAGCTCAGAAATTAATAATTATATGTCAACACGGTCATGAAGTGTTTAACAGGAGTGGGCACAGAGTTTAAAATCACAGATTAGCTAACAAGCAGCTGAACATGGCATACTGAAAACTGAATATGATTTATAGTGCGAACATGTTAAAGCTTGGATAAGATGACACTGTGTTTTTATGCATCCCTTATATGTTAACAGATTCATGATTTTATGTACATTATCTTGGAAAGTGATTAACAGGACTGCTTCAAAACAGAGCCAACTGACTGAATAGAATATCAAGCCAAATATTTGGACGGTTATTTACCAAGCTGACTTTTCCATCTACACTTAACCATGATAAATTCACAGTGAAATGTTTCCCGTGACGTTGCCTTGTAACAGTAATGGTCATTTTTAAATAAAGTGCACACCAGTAGTTTTGCTAAGAGTAAATGAAATCCAGAACTGTAATTCTACAGTTTCACAGTTGTTTACCAATAAATAAAAAAAGGCGTAAAACCCAAATTTAAACTGTGCCAAAAATCCAAAATAATCTGAACACAAGATCAAATTATGCAAAAAGACAAAATATTTTTGCTAAATAGAAATATTAGCAATAGCATTAGCAAATATTAACCACCTAGCTAGGCTAATATTACCTAGCATTGGAGAGCTTTACTTCAGGCTAAACTTGTCACACGGACACTGGTAAGTTTAACAAATGTGAAGGTACATTTTACCAAAACTTTGAAAAACAAAAATACCAAGGCTTGCTTTAGTTTTTTTTAAATTGGGAAATGTACAAATACTCCGCATGAGCGGCCTACATCAGGTAAGTGCTTTTAGTGGCTAGTTTGACAGTAAAGTTAATGCTGTTGTATGTTTTGTGTGTTATTTTAAAGTGTTTTATTGATATGTTGGTAGACAAATCCATGACAGGAGAAGTTTTATAAACATTTTGACAGATAAGAGTATGGTAAAGGAATACAGTGCCTAATGTGCGTTTTGAAACACAGCTCTCACTTGAGATTGAGAATTTATGTTGTATTTATTTATTTATTTTTAGAAAAATGGTAACCTTATGGAATCAGTATATAAAACAAAACAAAGTGAAGAGTGGAGAAAACTAATGAAGTTCAAACATTCAGTTTTTATTGATGCATTTTTTTTTTTAGACTGTAACCAAAACTCAGAACCGTCACATGTAGCATGAGAAATCGAATAAAATTCCCTGTAAAGTTGTTTCCATGATACAGTTTCAGATATTACGCATTCCTACTAATGTTAAACAAG
Organism: Chrysichthys thysi; assembly: GCA_030068315.1. NCBI lineage: Eukaryota > Metazoa > Chordata > Actinopteri > Siluriformes > Claroteidae > Chrysichthys > Chrysichthys thysi. The sequence goes on from JAQLOM010000016.1 coordinate 906,319, forward strand.
AAAAAGATGATTAGATGTTCTTCTATTCTTTATGCAAACAATCAGCATCAGATCAGTACATGACCATAAACACATCTGATCAGATTTTTTCCCATCTCTCTCTCTTTCTTTTTGTGTGCGTGTGTGTGTGTGCGAGCGTGTGCGTGTGTGCGAGCGTGTGCGTGTGCGCGAGCGTGTGCGTGTGCGTGTGTGTGAGAGAGAGAGACGGCCGTGTTTCATCACCACTGAACTAGACGTCGCGCCACCGTCACACTGAGAAATGAGAACACAATGATGCGTGTTCAGGTCATAAGGTCACAACTTTAGCATCAGGTCAACAGATCAGGGCTTGTAATCTCACCCAGTTTTGTCATGAAGGTGCGAACTTAACATGAACAGCAACTATGATCCTCTATTAGATAAAGGATCCTTATGAAAATGCGCTTTTAATGGAACAAAAAGAATCGAGCCTGCAGAAAGAAAAAAAAAGTGTGCAAATAGATGCTGGTGATCTTAATCTTCTAGAGATTTTTTTTTTGGGATAATATGCCTCTAATAAACAGAGAATAAAAAATAATAAAAAGGAAGAACATGAGGAAAAGCACGCAAGCTTGAATGGAAACCACTGAGGGAAAAATAAACATGATTAAAAATAAAATCAATTTAGGAGAGCACTTATGTTGGAGAGAGGGTTTTTTTTTGCTGTTCTTGTTTGTTTTTTGTTGTTTTTTCTTTTAAAGCATCTTAATTTTCTGAGATATGATATGATATATGATATATAATGTATGATGAAACGACCCATATCTGTGAAACCCCCTGGAATGTGATTTAACTGAACCACATGAAGAAGTGACTGACTTCAAGTGTAGTTTTATGCATTTCATTAATATTCCCAACGTATTACGCAGACTGTGTGTTCATGTCTGAATGCCTGGGGAAGTGCAAATAGTTTACATACAGAGTGAGAGAAAACGTATAGCACTCTATAGGCCTCTTGGAATTTCTGTCCAAGTGTATAAATACATGTATAAGTACATGTTTTTGTGAATTGTGTGCATGTTAAATGTACACATTTCCATATGCATACATTTGCATGCGTGTCAAATAAATCTAAATTATCACTTGGATTTGTGCAATAAAGCCACTTTGAGCTAAACTGAATGAAAAGAGAGAGCGAGAGAGAAGGGAGACAGAGAGCAAATTGATATTCTGAGCATAAACAGAGGAGCTGCCGTAAGACATTCATCATGTGGAGTGCGTGTAGGAGAGACGCAGTGAGACGCGTGTCCCCTGGACGACCCCGGGAATCTGTCACACGCAGAAATATACGCTTATTATGCAAATGTATTATGTGGTGCTATTGATTGCAGCCTGTAGCGGGCCATTACCACTCCCAGCTGGGACTGTGTGTGTGTGTGTGTGTGTGTGTGTACCATTACCATGATGATTTCGTCTGCTTTTTGGTTGCAGATCTGATCATACATCATGGACGAGCAGGACAAATGAAATTAGTTAGAAAGCTGTGAAGACCTGAAGACCACCTGCTCTGCACATTTGACTGTTTTCGTCCTTCTACACCCTAAAAATCATCTCATCATCTCATCACCTCACACACCCTCGGTGAGGATTAAAACACTGGAGTGTTCACAACTCTGAGCCTTGGGGTTTTATTTTCTGCCTCCTGAAATTTAGTAGACCTTCTATATATTTGTTCCAGTTCATTCTCAATCTGCTTATTTATTTATTTATTTATTTATTTATTTATTTATTTATTTATTTTTATGGTTTGTTGATTTATCAAAGTTTTACCATCTAACTGGGCTGCATTTCAACTGAAAATTGACTTCAGCTGTCATGATTATATTTGGACGATTTAGGGTCATGGTATATCATGAGTTTTTAGTGCACTGCTTATTTGATGGCATCTTTTTATTGATGATCACTTGCTGGTTGATCAGCTAGTCTGAACTTTGCGAATACACTTATAGGTTCTGCACTTAAATGTAGATGAATTTAAAAAAAAAAAATAAAAAAAATAATAATAATAAATAAAAATTAGGTTTTGACCAAAATAAGTCATTTTTGTACCAAAATTACATGAAAATCTATTTTTTGAGGTTGTTTTTTAAATAACCTTGCCTGGACTGCAAAGAGGACATGCACTTGATGTAAAAAGCCCATGTGAAGATATTGAAAACTTCCCTCGCTAATTGCAAATTTCTCCCAATTTGATCAGGTTTTGAGGGAGTTGCACTCTGTAGTGAAACCAAATTTAATTTAGTTTGTAATCAGATAACAGCTGCAAAAATGTCCACAACACATCATCAAAAATATATAAATAAATAAATAAATAAATAAAGGTCAAGAAGTTTAAGATATAAATAACAAAAACAATATAATTCTGTTTTCCTCCCTCTTTCAAAATGGGAATTAAAATTTTTTTTTTTTTAACTTATATTAATATTTTCCAGTCTTTCTTTTTCACCATATCGTTGTCTGTGTAATAGGATTTCTTTCTTGCATTCTTTTTTTATTTGAACTTTTCCGTCCTATGAGCATTTTTGGAAATTCTGCTGCACGTTTCCTAATAAAGAAATATCTAATCAGTGTTATAATGAAAATTAGGAAACTGATTCAACTGATCAGATCAGGAGTGAGTGAATGGATCGGGGTTTCTTTTTTCCTCACCGATCCGAGTGTGAATACAGATCAGTAGAGTGAAAAGACGCCAACGAGGCTTGGGTTTAAGTGCATCGAGTGACTTATCCCAGGTGATGGGACAGACTGAGGTGTATGATGCTGCTCATCTAAATGAGAACTCCTTTCACTCATTTAAACTTGTACTGTATGTTTTGTCTGCTGTGCTCCATTTAGTAGATGTGGTTACAAACGTAGACGTCACGTAGGCAAGGAATCTTTCAGTGCAATGAAATTTTTAATTGTGCATTTTCTCCTTTGGCTTCAGGTTGGTTCAGTTCAGGAGAATCTACAACTGAACTAGTTAGAAATTTCACCATGTGTAGGTTTTTGTAGACAAGCGCACAAAATAAAATGCAAGCAACTTGCAAGTACTAGCAACAATCTGATTGGCCAGTGCTTGTTAAATATCCATTTTGGAAGTCACAAAAAAAAGACAAACCCTAATCTCACCTCTTTCTCTAATTTGAGACAAAAAGTCATGAAATTTGCTACATGTTTGTGATGAAACCTCAACAATGAGGTATTTTACACCAAGTCTGCTGTCTCAACAAGTCAACATTGGCTATACATACTATGTGTAGGTACAAATATTTTAGTGAATTTCTTTTTTAACCAAACATCTTAGTCACTTAACAGACTCAAAAGGTTTGAAAGATTATCTGAGCTCAGAGCTTCCTTCTAACTGAGATCATCTAAAGGACATTGCTTAAAAATGCTGTGAGCAACAGCTCATTTGAGACACTTGCTTAGTTTGGACATTTTGCCTCAATTTGTCAATTTTCTTTTGCAGTTGAGCTGAATACGTCGCTTGCTTTTCAGGTAATAAAATCATCATTTGATGTGAATTGTTCTTTCTAGGATACGCGTACATGTACAGGCTCTGGGTAACAATCAGGATGCAAGTGTGCCAATATTTTTGTTCATTTTTGCTCAGTGTTTTCATGCAAAGCATAAACATTCCATGAATGGGATTTATAACTCAGCTCAGCTGGTAATGATGACAAAGTAGACTATATACATTCCAGTATAATATAAGAATACTACCTGAAGTTAAATGTGGGCATTTTTCACACACCTGCTATGGCTCTGGATGAAGACAAAATGCTAATTACCTAAAAATTAAACCCCTCATACATCAGATTATGCAACACTTGTACATGATGATGAGCCAGTATGATAATTAGCCTATTGCAAAGCAATGAGAGATTTATTTTGCTGCCATGCACCAAGTAAACACCTTTAGGTCTGTCGGAGGGCTGTCATTAAGCAAACCGATCCTCTCCCAGGTTATATCTGAACTCCGCAAAGATTAATTTATGATTACAGTGATTATACCATGATGATTTCATACAAGTGCTATACAAGCGAGCAGATAAATCTGCACTCATCTCGTGGATACGTAAAGCTCAAAAACAAAAAACAATTTCATGCAGACAATTTGGATGGTTTCTGTGCTTTAGCTTTCCACCACAATGCTAACAAACACCATAAACTCAATTACATGTATTTGCAATTTCAAAATACAACATGATTTTATTTTAACACTATTTGTTTGTATACATCAGTGTATATTTGGATGCATTTTTGCTCATCCCTGATTACTAATACTGATTGTGGGTGGTTGTTGGGTTGGGTTATTTTTTGGGCACCTGTTTTTAGATGGAAGAAATCTTTTTCATTTCAATCCTGTTCAGTTTTTCTGCGTTGTTGTCATCTGAAGTGCAACTGGAACGTCTAACCCAGACCACCTTATCATAATAGGAAAATATCTCCATTGGCTAAAATGATGATCCAGACTCAGTGTACCCAAAAACAGTTTTTTCCCCCCTCTTCAATTAACCCTTTCCTTCTAGATGTTACAAAATGGCCCTTTTGAGACTTCCTGGGATGTGCCCTAATGTCCCCCAACCAGTGAGTGGGTTAAATATAAGAGTGAAATAAAAGTTAGAGTAAAATATGACTCCAGCATTGCTCCAGGGTTAAAAGTATGTTGATGCCAGACGTTTTGCAGAAAAACAGATACACATCCAGTGTAGAGCTCGTTGCTGACATTGAACTGATCCTAGCTAAAGATTTTAAAGCTTGTAAAGGATTTAACAGGCTTGTGCACCAAACACAAAGTGAAATTCCTCTAGAGAAATACACAGCTCTGAAAATAAAATAGATAACCTTAAACAGAAATCTGAAATCAGGAGTAATAATGCTAAGAACCAACAGGAGGGTGTGGCCAAACCTGTTTTTTTTTATTTTATTTTTTTTATGAATAGATATGAGCAGTGATTGGCTCATGAGGTGACCTCATTAAATAAATCCCATTTCACAATGTTCTGTAAACCACCTCAACGCTGCGGGGGGAAAAATAAAACGATTTCATAAAAGATTTCATTCATGAAATTGTATCCATTTATTTATTTATTTATTTTAAATACACACACTAGCAGAACAAATGTCTTGCATTACGTATTAATGAGGACATTTAACATCAATTCACCTTTAGCGAGCACTAATCTAGGTTGCACACTAAACCAGTAAGTTGGGACTTCCAGTGACTTCGGCTTCAGACTGCATTAATGCACTTATTAATACTCCCACAATAGGGACAATATGGTCTAAACATCATGTTGTAATTCAATATTAAACTAACCCTGGAAAACAGAGACCACCTTATAAAGGGAATAAGATCTCGATTCGCTAAATTGGTGATCCAGACTGAGAGAACCCAAAAACAAGCATTTTTTTTATTAACCCTTTCCTTCTACATATTTAGAAATGGTCCTTATGAGACCTCCTTGGATGTCCACTAATGTCCACCAACCAATGAGAGGGTTGAATATTGGAGTGAAATAAAAGTTAGGGTTAAATATGACCCCAGGGGTGCTGCTCCAGGGTTAAGAAAAGAATCGTAAAAGGTGATTGTGCTGTTAATTTCAGCATTTTCCAACCTCGGGATTATTTCTGACTTCGTCACATTAACGCTGGACTCTGAAATCTCTCTTTATAAATCAGGCTTAGGATTTACTACAAGCACTAAGAAGTTTTATAAATCACTCCCAGACTAAAGAAAAAAAAACTTCAATTAATCAATTAATCAATCAATCAATAAATAAATCTACACTTTAGATGCTACTTGAACCACAGATATATATATATATATATATTTTTTTAGCTCAGCTCCTTTTCCAGAGAAACCCATCTTGATGGTCAGTGTTATTACGAGGCGCTGCTGTTTTCCCCTGTTTTATCAATTCCTGTGGTCCCTTGGCCACGCCCCTAATCAGTATTTTCACCTCCAGGTAGTTAGTCTCAGGTGGGTCTGGTTTTGTAACCCAGCTCAACAGAGAAAACACTCAATTATACCAAAATCACATGCAATGAATATAATGTTTAAAAATCCCATTTATTACAAATTTTAAAAAAATAATAATAATAAAAGAAGCTTTATTTAATATGACAAAATCCTTTAAAAATTAAACAGCATCTTCTATTAGCATGAGTCTTAAGAAGTTTTAAAATTAATTAAATAAAGTTGGGTAATAAATACATTTAAGAGGATTAAAAAAATACCTGTATTACATGTTTCAAAAATAAAAATGAGAAAACGTCATAAAATGGGCTATTTAAGTAGCCCGTTCATTTTCAGGATTTTCAACTAGACGAATGCTTTTACTTTATATATATCAGATAAAAAAAAACACTTTGGATATCTGTATCCATCCAGGTTTCTGTAGAATGAATATTTAATGTCATCCATCAGCATCATAAGTGTAACTTGGTGTTTTAGCAGCCCAGTAAAGCTAGGGCTAATAACCTCAATGTCAGAATATGGTGCCAGTGTCATGTCTACTGCAAACAGAAGTGGAGCTGAATGTTAGCATCACATGTTAGTGTTTAAACTACCTAAAACATTAACATAAATAAGAATTACAACTGGGATCATCCACAAAAAAACAAACAAACACGTTTTTTCCTGCATCATATACACCTAATACTCCAACAGTATTTTTGCACAAACTTGTAAATGTTTATACTCTTTACTCTAGTCAGCTAACTACATATGACCTACAATTATGAATGAGTTATGATTAAAGATGATAACCATTTATGACAATACCAGGGCATCATCCCTAGCACACAGCCAGCTCACTAATTAAGTGAGGATTTATAAATATGGCTTTCAGAATTCCAGTCAGCTTAGCTTATGTTTACCTAGCTGTATAGCATGATGGTTATGTGCACTGCACAGAGAGGATTGTGTGAATATTAATGAATACAGGTGCTCCCCATGTTCCGATGGCCCGACTTACGATTTTTCGAAGTTACGATGACGACTGCAATGCGCCAAAATGGTAAAATATTTAGAAAATATTTAAGATTCACAGGCAGGCATTGCTGTCAGGCCACCGTAGCAGCGTATGACATACGCGGATGTTCGGACGAAGTCCCAGAAGTACTTGGACGATGCCTGGATCACTCACCTCGCGCGATGCCTCACTCTCTCCCACAACTCTTGAGGTTAGCTTGTGTATCGGTGTACTGTACAGTGCATTACTGTGGGTTTTTGTGTGCTTTCATGAGCTAATTTTAATTCAAAAGTATGTCTTCTACAGGAAAAGACTCCTGGGTAGGCTAGGCTAAGCTAGGCTAGGCTAAACTGGGCTAAGCTAGGTTGAGATACCTAAGCTAGGCTAAGTGGTTCAACACAGAGGTCCAACATACGAAATGGTCGACTTATGATAGGTGTGGTAAAACGCGTCTCGATCATAATTAAGGACCACCTGTATTATAAAAATCTTCTCAGAAGTCCTTTTGGCTGGCTGTAATCTTCACTGTTATGCTAGATGTGAGCTAACACACAAAATGTGTACAGGATTTGGGAAATATATACACTTATTGTCACTTCTAGTGCTAGTCGGCTAGCAACAGCCAAAATTTATGTTCTGTTATCATCCAGGTAATAAAATGCCAGGTTTCTAAATTTGCTATCACACAAGCAGGCATACTGCAATTAGCATTTCATGAGTAATACTGTTTCTGCTTTATCCCCCCTAATTTTGATCTATCTAGTTCCTTTTAAATTTGCCTGCATGCTAAAAGCTCGCATTAGCCTTCTGTGTTAAACTGAAGAATGCCCACTTTTCTTTTCTAGAACATTATGCACACATTTACATGATTTAAAAGAGCCAAAGGTCACCTTAAGAAAGATAGATTATTCATTCAGTGGCTATTTAGCACATTTCTGTCCACACACATCTCTAATTACACACTCGCCGAATAAAACATTGTTCAGATTAATCGCTTTTGCTTCAGTGACCTGCATGGCTGAGTGCTGATTTATTCATTTGTGTGTACGTTTGTGTGTATTATCCTAATGATTGGCCTTGTTTGGCTGAAAGTTTAAATGTCTGCAAATTGATCACAACAGTTGGATCGCCGTTGCTTTCTCCACACCAAAATCGAACTCAGCGGCGGCAGAATTGAACACAACTGCGCTGTTTATACATATATTGATTATATTTTTGTAAAGCAGTGTATTTCAAATGCTAACCTGCATATACAACAGCATGAGTTAAATGTCCACAATATTCAAAGCTAAGTTAAATTTGGTCAGCCAATTACAAATCTGATCATGTGCTTCATCACAGCTAACACGTTTTTCACTTCTTTAGCTGGACAGAGATTAGGTTTAGCCTAAAATATTGATTTAAGAGGACAATACAACACTTTTTGTGACATTACTTATGCTAGCCAGTTGAATAAACAACCCTAACCCAAGCACCCCAACACTACCAACCCTAACCCTAACACTCAGGCCTTTTTTACTTAATATTAGCTACGTGATTAGCTTAACTGATATTCACATGACCTGCTTGGTTATCTGATGTTCAGGAACAAAGTGAAAAGTTTGCTACCAAATGAACTAACAGTTGAACCGCTGTTAATTATGAATATTGTTTAGTTTTGTTTTGTTTATTTGGTTGTTGTTTTTTTTTTATCTTCATGGAAAACCTTTTAGCTTATCCTAATTTCACTGCTAATGCTAGTCAGGTGGCTAAAATATGAGGTACGTTTGGGATTCATTCATGTGTTTGTAATCTTTTGCTTGCAATGTTAGAAGCAACATTACAATCAAAGATTCTAAAGTACTACGCACAAGATAGATTACTGGGCGGAAAATACATTGATAATTAGGAAGTACGGAAGATCGACACTATGGGCGCCATTTTGGTAAGCTGACCTTTTGTCACAGAGGCCGGATACGGCATTCATTTTTATGAAATCGTCTTGTCGTTTCTTGTTTTGATGGATTAGCCTTGTTTGCATTGTGATAAATTATGTCATCCTGTGTTAAGACGACATCAATAGATTATTTGAGTGGATTGTTTGATTTTTTTCTCAATAATTGGAGCCCAATT
>JAQLOM010000016.1:935368-949296 GCA_030068315.1 Chrysichthys thysi
ACGCGCACACCTTGAGCGTGTTTTTCACTGATTTCCTGCTTTATATCTAAGGTAAGTGGCCTCTTCTTCTTCTCAGCCCCCGCCTTGCTACTTTCTTAGGACCCATGATGAAAATACAGGGTAGAGGACAGATAAAGATCCAAAACAGCACAAAGAATGCAAAACGAAGCGAGAAATGCGGCGGTGATGTTTACTCAGCGAGCTCGACACGTGATCTGTAGGTTAGTTTGGAGCGGACTGGGCCACGGAAAAGCGTGATGGCGGCGGGCCGCACGGAATGTGATGAAATCGCCAACGTTGTATCCCAAAGCAAAAAAATAGCCCGACATCAACCTCATATCTCGAAAATGTCACAACCTGGGTGGGTCGTAAATCAAGGGAGCACTGTACACACACACTATCAAGTTTCATTAAAGAGAAGAAGTGAGGATAATAATCCGTTCCCTCAGCTGATGTTAAAGTAAGTAAACTATATACCCTCAGGTGTATTAAGGTTTTAAGGTGTATTCAGTTACTTTGGGGCAAGAAATACCTGTGGAATTATGGGAAGTTGAGCCATTTTTGAAATTACAAAAAGGAAACTAGATAAAGCTCATTCTAACTCTTAAAAGACTTCCAAAAAGGCTCTGAGGATAAAAGACCACACAAATAACTGAAAATAAAGGCTGAGCGTGTTACCACCACCACCGAGGCACAAAAAGTCTACATTAGCAAAAGCTGCAAGATGGTTTATAATTACATTGATTGAAATATAAATGTCATTGAATAAAGGTCACTTAAAGAAGCCCCATGATCCTCCAGGGTGAAAAATCACCTGCCCATTGGTTTAGAATTCATGTTTTTCACAGCTTACATAATTAAACCTACCCACATTACTGTGGTCACCCATGATAGAATTAGTTATAAACTAGTTTTATGGGAAATCGGAAGGTTGCGTAAAATGGCAAGAAAAAGAAAAAAAAACCTCCACCTTGTGTTGTAGTCAATTTCTTGTACCTTTAACGCATTTTCTTTTATTTCCTCCTAATCTCTAATTTGGTTTTGTCTGTAGTTCATTCCTTACTTTGGAGATTGTGTTGAGAAACGCTAGAACTTCACTTAAAACAAAAACCAGGAATCTCAAATCTTCCATCCATCCCGAATCACCCAGTTTCACTCGCACAGAACTTTGTCTCACGCTGTAATCTGTGTGAAGGAACGTCAACTCTAAATCCAACAGAAACTCAAAAACGTCCTCCTTCATCACGGCCTTCAGGATCGAATCTGAGGGATTTCAGATAAAACACCACCACATCGCCGTGTTTTATGGAGCTTATACAAGTCTTCTGAAGCCTTGGACAAATAAATGGAGGAATAAAAGATGTTCAGGGCAGAAAGAAACGAAGAAACATTTCACATGTTGTAAAATTTCATCTGGATTTCTAAAGTTTATAGATGTTCATTTTGTCTGAGATGATCAGCATGTAAAGTGAGCATTTTATATCTCCTTCACACTGTTCAGAAATCTTATAATGAACTGAAAAACCTTTTTTTTTGTAATATCTATATTTCAGACCTTATTTGGAACAAGGCAACAGAATAGAGCTGTAAAATCTGCTTCTGGGTTGGTTCCTCAAAAATACATGGTGGGTGTTATATGGAGAAAACAGAACACAAAAGTCACGTTCTTTAAAAAATTTATTGTTAAAATGAATGTTAAAAAAAAAAAATCATCATAAAAAAACCCTAAAATCTCCATTAGCAGCAATTTGGTCCTCAACCTGAAACACCCTGAAAAGAGAAAGAAACCAAGTCAGAGACGGCATGGAGTAAATAAAACATTCAAAAGTCCAGAACGATTCAAGGAGTTTCTCCAAAACCTTTAACAGCCCTAGTTGAGTGACCACAATTTCTAGAACCTGCCTGTTAAAAGCAGCTATTCAGCCCTGCGCTGTACGTCCATGTGGACACCTGGGCATCACACCCATGTGGCTCTCCTCCACACAACTGTAGAGAATGTTGATTTATGGTGAAGTTTCAGTTTGCCGTCACAGGAACTAACTTGACCCAAACGTGCTCCAGCATGACAAGGCCCCTGGGCACAAAGCCCAGCCCCAGGAAGACATGGTGTGTTCAGATTAAAGTTGGAGTGAAAGAAGTGTATGGAGTGTCCTGCACAGAGCCCTGAACTCAACCCTACTGAACACCTCTGGGATGATCTGAAGCCTCCTCGACATCCCAGCATCAGCACCTGACCTCATGAACGCTCTTGTACCTGAATGAACACAAATCCCCCCAGACATGCTCCAACATCTAGGGCAAAAAGCCTTCCCAGAAGAGTGGAGCTCATTGTAGAAGCAAACACATGGGGAGAGATGTGGAGTGAGATGTTTAAGAAAGGCTTACTGATGTGATGGCAGGGATGCACTTTGGGTTTTTTTTTGGCCGTAATAGTGTATGTACAAAGTTCATGAGTCTTTCAGCAAGGTCTTGTTTTGAAACAAAACGCTTGTAATTTTTGCCGCAATGCTTAACGAGCTCTTTCTTTATCCCTGTGTTCCTGGCCAATGCTCCCGACTCTCAGAACAAACATGAGGGAAGAGAGTTCAGCTTGGTCACCAATGTGACTGGACCCGTGTCACCAAAGTGGAACCTTGGATTGCGAGTAACTTGGTCTGCGGGTTTTCCGAAAAAAGACGAGCAAAAATTTTTAAATAAATTTTGACTTGGTTAACGAGCGAGGTTTTGCAATACGAGTAGTATTCTTCTGCCGAGTCTCACGTGATCACAACTTTTCTCTCTCTCTCTCACTCACTGCAGGATTGTGGCTTCCGTGCTAGTATATACTGTTAGTGTGTGTGTGGGTGTGTGTGTGTGTCACTTATCTGTTTAATGACGATGCAACATCGCATTTCCACCAAATCCTGAAAAGGAGGCAAAAGCAGCGATCGTTGGATTGTTTCCTTGTTAAAGTCGCACGAAAAGAAAAAGATCCCAGTGAGCGACAGACTGCAAGTAACACACAATAATCCTCCTGCTCTCACATCTCTCCTGCTCTCTGTCATGGATCCGCCCATGCAGCGCGCGTGCAGGACACTCGTTTCGGGCACTCCCAATAGCGGTGCATACCGGAGGACTCACGTGGGTTACTACAGGCGTTCTGCATTAGGACTAAATATATAGACTATAAATAGACTGACTCATGAACGCCAAGCTTGCACGGCGTTAGTTTGCGTTTCCCCGCGTTATCGCCAAACCATGTTCCAGTGTTTACCTTGCTCATGTTTTGACTCTTGTTTGTACTCCAGTTTCCGTGTTTTTGTTGTAGCATTCGATATTCCTGTTTCTGACATTCTCTCGTCTCCCTCACACCGGCCACGATTCTTTTCAAAGCTAAAGTGCAGGTTATTTTGTTTTAGGTATTTTTACTTTATATTTTGTATTAATCATTTTTATATAAACATCTGTGGGCTGTGAAACAAATTATCTGAGTTTCCATTATTTCTTATGGGGAAATCCGCTTTGATACAGGAGTGATTTCGCAATCCGAGGTTCCATTGTACCATGTTTTTCTAACAGCATGGAACAAAACATGATTAAAAAAAAAAAAGGGTATATGTTTTATATGAAATCAATAATAATAATAATAATAATAATAATAATAATAATGTTGCTCCAAGGAGCCAACTCTGAAAGCCACACAATGCAAAGGAGCATTAGTTGACACAGGATAAAAACAAGTATAAATAAAAATAAAAAGCAGAAAAAGTGCAGTCTTGCACGGATCCCATGTACGTGCTGATTTCTCCTCCTTGTGATTAATCATAATTCTGTTTTTATTAGTGAAATCAAAAATCTTAACTCCAATAAACTACATTTGCACCATGGATAAGTATCAGATTCGAAAAAAAATGTGTTTTCATTATATATAAGAAGTTTTTTTTCTTTTAAATCATGATTCGACTACAAAAGCAGACGAAAATGAAAACCAGGTACAATTAAGATGGATTATGATAAAAAAAATCACCAACCTTCTCAGGGAAAAAATAAAGTCAGCCCTGTGCACTGGAAAAGCTCTCCACATGGAAGAAAGAAATCCATCCCCTGGTTCGGTCATCTGTTAAACAAAAATGCACAACTCAGAAATAAACAAAACCAAAATGGTTTAAGAACTTGTACTGTTTAAGTCTTTGGTGTCTCATGCTCCACCAGTGAACACATTACAGCTACAAGCATTCACCAAACATTAAATCTGCTGTTAAGCGTTTGGCTTTGGACCAAAACCAATAAATACATTAAATACACATGAAAAGAGCACATGTGCCTCTTACCTACCAGTCCTGCATGTTTAATACCTCACTCTCGCTAGTCTTACATGAGAAATAAGCTTTTCCTCAATAAGACTGCCGCTTGTCTCGCTCCGTCTGTCTCTCTCTTAGCTGGAGACTCCCTTCAGCTATAAGCTTCTCTTCCATAGGACGGATTTTCCTCCGTCTCTTCTGATTGGCTAGGCTTTCTGATTGGCCGTCTCCTTCAGCTGACCCCTCATCGGATAGATCTGATCGCCACATTCTGCCTCCAGTCCTCAAAGGCGCCGGTTCAAGAAACGAACTACGACGTCTCAGCACCAAGGTACTCGACCCTCAGTTACTCGTAATACTCAGGGTCACAGTAATACTACAGAGTAACGCAGTATTTAGGATTTATATATAAATGTGCATTTCAAAGTCATTTCGAAATGTTCAAGCAAAAACGAGGTGTGGCCTGATCTGCTTTACACCAATAAAAGGGTTTGACAGTTTGCTTTACAATTAAATTCGAATTGTAACTCCTTTCATCACTGATATTAAAATAAATACTACCTGTTGTATGAATACTACAATAGTGGAAGGCGCCATTTTGAAATTAATCAGTGATGAGGTAGTAGGACATGGCCTGGCTGCAGTGTTTCGCCATGATGCACTTTTTATCCATTTACGGTTACCATTTACTGTTGTGGGAATTAAGTGAAAGGAGTTATTTCCAGTCGTCTAACTGAACTAATGCGCTTCACTGACCGTCGTCACGAAAGGAATTTTAAAAAATAATAATATGCCACTTTCTTCATCGAATATAAAATGGGTTGCTGGGAACCTGTTGTGGTGTTGGAGAAAACAAACACTTAAGGACCGTGCTGTTAGAGGAAAATAATCCATTTCGGGACTGAAAGTCAATGATTAGTACATTGTCTTTATTTTCTTTGCATTGCTAATATTTTGTGTTTCTTTCATAACTGAAACTTATTTTAAAGAATGTATATATTTTATATATGCGCTGCTGAACATCACGATGTATTGTTTTTTTGTTTTTAGGCACGAGACGAAGTAAAAACACTGACGAAAGCAGAGATAAATTTAAAAAAAAAAAACCTCAATAGGGATTTATTTCATCTTGATGGCGAATTTTACATTTAAAAAAAAAAAAAAAAAAAAAAAAAAAAAAAAAAAAAAAAAAAGAAAGCAAACTGAGGGGGAGAAGAAGAAGAAAAAAAAAAAAGAAAAAGAAAATAGATAAAGAACCTACCCAATAGCTCAATGGAATGATTTACACTTCACAGACAGCACTGTTACGCTAAGGAGCTTCACAATAAAATAAAAAGTTGTCCAGGATGAAAAATACTTTAGAATTTAAAATAAACAAACAAACATAAATGTTGTCCTCACATGACCCCCAACCCACCCCCGACACCCGGACATGATTTTTCTTTCTCCTCTATCATACACGTTTCCTGGCGTGTGGCAGACGTAAATATCGCTGGGCAGATTCTAGGTGTGTAAACCTGCTTCCTTCATTTCTCTCCTTTCCCTGTCATCCTCATCATCATCCTCTCTCTGGCTCTCCTCTCCTAAGTACTGTGGCCTGTTGGACAATATGAACATAATACATTCAGTTACACACTGCACCTTTCTGCTTTCCTTTGTTTTTTTTTTCCTTTTCTTTTCTTTTCACGACACAGAAGCAAACCTTCAGAGTTTTAGCTACGCTGTGGAGGGAGCGAGGGGGAATGAACAGAACAAGAGAGGGATTTAGAGAGGGAAGGGTTTCCAAACTCAGCCCAGGTTGGACTCTGGGCTCTTCGGCTTTTGTTTAAATTCTCACAATCGGACAGAAATAAAATGAGCACAGGAGAAGAGGGTTTCTCGTGGGTCGTATTTTGCGTTATACGGTCACGCCCCTTTAAAATCAGCCTGCAGTATCCCGCTTTATTTATATACATATATATTTATTTAGCACATACAGGTACCTCAGCACTTGAACTCAAATTTCTTAAAAGTTGAACCAACCAGATCGCAAAAAAATGACCTAGAAGTTGAACCGTGAATGACGACCCAAGATAACTTGTACGCGCTAATAATACTAAAAATAAATAAATAAACAATGGACCGCATGGCACAGTATACCTCAAGGTATAGTGCTGTGTCTGGGCTTATGAAAAAGGTGTCACTGGATTTTTTTTTTATTTTTTTAATTTACCCTGTCAGAGCGGTGAGGTAACGCGGACACAATCCAGGCTGGAGTCAGATGTAAAATCCCTTCCAGGCTTTATTTAGGCTGCAGGCAGAAGGACATGAGACGGCAGATGAACTCGTAGTCGAAGAACAGGCAGGGGAACCGAACTGCGTACAACACCACGAAGGAACAGACGATAATCAAACTGAATAACAAGTGAGAAGGTCAGAACCGGAAGAGAATACAGACACCCGCACCTGGAGCGAATCCTCGCACATGCGCCCGCGCCGCCGCCCCTGGGAGTAATCAGAGTGCATGCGTGCGGGCGGCTCCATGACATATACATCGCCTGGGTACATTTATTTTCTTACTTTACAAATGACTGTTTTGATAAATGTGCATAGTTGTGTTTAGTATGTGCTCTTGTTTTATCCTGTTCATTTTGCGTTCAAATGCAAAAAAAAACAAAAAAAACAAAACACATTTCTGTGTAATTTTTTGGGGCCAGGAACGAATTAATTGGTTTTCCATTATTTCCTACGGGGAAAATCCGATCAGAACTTGAACTGCGCTTGGAACGGATTAAGTTTGAGTACTGAGGTACCACTGTATAACCATTTTATTTTTTCTCCTCCTGAAAATGCTTTCCCAGGTAGCGTGTGTAGACACTCAGACTGAACACCAGGGAACACCCCTCCTAAAGCAAGCATTCTTCCAACTAGGGAAGTGCTTACGATCTGAGGCCACTGATACACATGCTACATGACTAAACATGACAACCAGTAGCAAACGGACATTTTATTTTCACAACACGAAGTGAGAACTGTGTGGAACTCCATGAATATTTGTATCAAGGGTAAAAAAAAAAAAATGATCAAAGGAGTGTTGATTTTGGGGGTAAAAAAAAAACAACGCAAGGAGAACGCAGAACAGAGAACACGCCCAAAACATTATGGCTGGGGGAAGGGGGCGGGGCTCCTGGCACACGCTAAGAGCTCGACAATCGCCGAATTCAAACCTGATAATCCTTTCACAATTATTTATTAAGGAGGTGGGAAACAAAAACAAAACAAACGAAAAAAAAAAAAAACGATGACTGCTCTTCTGGTGTATTTTTTGAGTGAGGAGTCACAGCTCTGGTATTAAATTGCGTCCAGGTCGGCAGGTCTGTGTTAGGCGCGTTCCAGAAAATTCACGTTAGACTCGTTTCATAAAAGCTCTGTTTGATCCGTTGCTTCCTAACGTGAGTTGAAGGTTTGCTGCTGACCTTTTCAGTACGTCATTATGGTTCACTTCTCTCTCTCTCACACACACACACACACACACACACACACACACACACACACACACACACACACACACACACGTTACGGGTGTTACTGACGGTGCTTCTAACAAACTGATGGGACCCAAGACATGGAGCCTGGTACTGGTGTTGAGATGGAGACACGTGATGCTGAAGCACACAGGACAGGTTTCTTACCTAAAACTTAGAAGCGCCTTCCTCCAGACCCGCCTCCGTAACCACCACCGGAACCACCACCATAACCGCCTGAAAAAGGAAAAAAATAAATAAATCCATCAATCCATCATGAGAACACTTGGGTGTGAGAGTCCAGAGTAACATTCAGGATAAACTTTGCTTGTAGTTCGTCTCTTTTGGACGTGTAGAGACGGTTGTCAATTGTAGGAGGGGCTTGTTTATCCTCCCCGCCCCCTTTTTAATAGCTACAATATCAGCACAATAAAGCGTCTCAAATGAACACGCACTCAACGGTGCCCCAGTCAGCCGGAAAAATTCAAACGAATACACAAGTGGAATCCTCACCACCGTACGGACCCCCGCCGCTCCTGCCTCCACCTCCGTAGTTTCCTCCCTTCATCGGGCCGTAATTAGACGAAGACTGATTGTTGTAGCTGCCAAAGTCGTTGTAGTCGCCACCGCTGCCTCCAAAGTTTCCTGTGAGAGTTTTAAGCACCGTTTTAACATTTAACTCATCACAGAGGGCTCGCAGAGGCGCCCATGAGATCCACACTTGTCTTAAAGCAGGGTGGAATGACAATTTATTGATCACAAATTGACTTTTTAAAGATAAAAACAACACTTTCAGTGCATTAGCTGAACTCAGCTATGATGCACCTTAACTTTAAATCAATCAATAAATAAATACATACATACATGAATGCGATTGCACAAAACCGGGCTCAGACCGATTCAGGCAGAAAAACTTTAACCATTAACGTGAAACTAAACCGACCTCCTCCGTAGTTTCCTCCACCTCCTCCGCCGCCGTTGTAGTTGTCATATCCACCACCTCCATATCCACCACCGCCCTGGTTGCCGTAACCTCCGCCGCCTCCTCCTCCTCCTCCGTAACCACGGTTACCACCGTAACCAGGACCGCCTCCACCATAGCCACCTGGAACCACAGGTACAAATGTCCTGCTTTGTTATTACAAACGAATCCACATGCACGGTATGAAATATTACACGCGAGTGCTCATTATATTTTAACTCTTTCACACCGTTTCCTCCGTATCCGTTTCCGTATCCGTCTCCGTACCCACCACGTCCTCCTCCTCCGCCTCCTCCATATCCACCTGCAGTCAGTACGAGGTTTTAAAATTTTTTTTTAAAAAATCTCACAACGATTTACATACTCGCGTCTTACGGTAACATCAAACTCTCACCTCCGTATCCTCCACCTCCCCGGCCCCCGAAGTTTCCTCCACCGCTTCCACGGCCACCTACGGCGCATCAAGACGTGCCGGATCAGGTTATTCTTCTGATGTCTGTGTGAAAATTTGAAAGATATGTCCAAGTGAACATTTCCCTCTTACCCCTGTTGTTCATGGACACTCTGTTCATCTCTTCTCGGGAAAGGGCTTTCCTCACTTCACAGTTATGACCGTTCACCGTGTGATACTTTTGAACTGGAAAAAAATAAAAAAATAAAATCAATCATTTTAGCCAAATCAAGGCTTGCTAATTTAGCATGAACTGAAATGCCACGTTTTTGCACACAGACAACAATCTTCCTTTTAAACGTTTTATTCGTTTGTGCTCCAAAAGCACGACACACTCACTGACTATCCGGTCCACTGAGTCGTGGTCGTCAAACGTAACGAAGGCGAAGCCCCTCCTCTTGTCGCTGTTCTTCTCCGTCATGATGTTCACCTCTTCGATTTTTCCGAACTGGCTAAAGTAGTCTCGCAGGTGTTCCTCATCAGTGTCCTCTTTGATTCCTCCGACGAAGATCTTCTTCACCGTGGAGTGCGCGCCCGGCCTGCAAGAGTCCTAGAAAAAGAATAAAATGATAACAACGATACTAATAAGTAAGCGTTTATCACCTTTTTAGGAATAAAAGCAAATTCTTAATTGTGTGGCATTTCATGTAGATAAAAACATAGCTCTGTGTGATTCTGAAGGAACTTCGAAGACAGTTAAAGAGATATGGGGGAAAAAAGTAAGGAACATAATGACAAAAATCTAAATTATTTAAGCATTATGGGGAACAAAAAGCAAAAAAAAAAGAAGAAGAAGGAAAAAAAAACACAAAAAACCCACACAAACAAACACACAACACAATCAGCAGTGTGTCTGTTCCAGGCGGCCGTCCCTTACCGCACAACGGTTGTTATTTTGCACTAATTAAACGGGCTTACCTCTCGCGAGACAGCTCTCTTGGGCTCCACGGCTCTCCCGTCCACTTTATGAGGCCGAGCATCCATCGCTGCATCGACTTCGTTCACCGAGCTGTAGGTCACGAAGCCGAACCCCCTGGACCTCTTAGTGTTTGGATCCCGCATCACCTGATAACAAGATAAGAAGACAAATAACATGACCGTGCATAAACACAGCTCTAGCTAGGTGTTCTCCTTTGGCAAAGTGTGTTAATACAACACCATTCCACAGTCTTGCAGAACTCTGGGTTCTAACTGACCGAGATGATGCTTGGTATAAATAAAGTGGAGCTGCAAATCACAGGTTCATAAGAACGCGCTCGTTCTAATATTCCTCTGTTTCTATAGTAACGGTTCAATCACAGAGACGTGTACACTGCAAGGCTCCACTTATAATAATCAGATCTTGTGTGATCATTGACCTGTTAGGAGACTCTTAATTAACATGTATGGAAGGAGTCTCCAATGCAAGCTCTTTAACAGACAGGGCTGAAGTCACACACAAGAGAAAAAGGGGGGAAAATGCGAGGCTGGTGAAAGGAACACATGTTTTTAGGTGCATTAATGCAAGAGAGAGGGGAAATAACTTCACAAGTATATATATATATATTTAAAAAAAAGTACAAAGAATTCTAAATAAATAAATCTACTTGTTAAATCGCTGTGGTATAAGAGGAATAAAACAACCATGTCTCTGATTGTTTTCCAATAACAATGTTTCCTGAAGTGTCTCCAGGATAAATAAAAGCCTGGGGGGGGAGGGTTACACTCACCACGCAGTCTGTCAGGGTTCCCCATTGTTCGAAATGCGCCCGAAGGCTCTCATCTGTCGTCTCGAAGCTCAGACCCCCAATGAAGAGCTTTCGCATCTGCTCAGGCTCACGAGGCGTCTTGGTAGAAAAGTAGTGGGTGAGAAAGACATACATAAAGAAATAAACAAATAAATAGGGAGAGAGAGAGAGAAAGGGATTAGAAATTGTCCATTTAAAATGAATTAATATTAAAGAAAAATATTCATGCAATGCAGGGAAATCCCCCAAGTATTATCCGTTGATCCAAGTGAGGGCAGTTTATATAGAAATCCAATGGAACAAAAACCGGAAGTGCACTTCTATTCAAATTCAATGGATACAGGATGTGATATCCCTTCCCAGGCCTACACGCCCACTGCATCCATTCATTAAATCTGAAATAAACCTTAAGGCCAATCAAAGGACGTGCTAAAATGAAATAATCACTCTCTCAGGATAACACGGAGGACATTCAGCCTCTGTGTTTGGACATGTTTATTTTAATCACGCATAAATGCCCAAAAGACAACAATGGCGGGGGCTCAATCCTAATTAACTGCATTCTGCCTATATTCGTGCACTACGCAGGGCGTGACATAATTTCGCTCTGTACCCTAAATAGTGCACTACGCGATACACACGGACCCGTTTGAGACTAAACCCAAGACAAAGGTCTTTATCGTGCACGCCTGCGAGCTTGCATGATACATTTCAAGAGAATTGTACTCGAATTCGTCAAAAACACTAATATAATTTCTGATTTAATCCCATGAAAATGCAACCGTGTTAAATATAGACAACTAGCTAGCAAAATAATAATAATAATAACAACAACAACAATAGCTCGCAAGCTAAAACGCTAAGCTATTTTATTCACACAACGAAGGCTAAATGCAGACTTTTTGCAAGCATAAAAACGTCAGCAATTACAAAAAAAACAAAAAAATAAATACAAACACATGCCAACACGAAAAATAATACACTGTAGATGCAATTAAAAATAAATAAATACCAACGCTACCTCTTTAGACATGGCGGCGGCTCGGTGCTAAACAGAATCAGGAGCCTTCACCAAACTCCCCTCGCGAAGAAGACGAAATACGTCACGACGCACGGGACTCTGCCCCTCATGCGTGTTTGTGATTGGAGCGAGCTCATGTCGTGCGTCATGACGTCAGTGCAATTGTTGGCTCGGTGATTGGTTAGTTTCGTGTTCTCGGTTCTCGCGCACAAATGGCGTACGCAAAGGGTACTTTGAATTAAACATATTTAAGTGTATGAGGATGACTAGAATTATTACACATGGAAAATATTGCACTTAGGAAACAAATAAATCTGTGCAAACAGAGTCTGTGCCTTTGGGTGTGTTTTTTTTGTCGTATCTAAGCCTGTTCCCAGTGACTTTGTTCCTTTTGTACGCCATTTTGTGCATCACAAGCCAATATTCACCTATTAGACCCTTTGGAGAAATAAGTACATTGGTTTATTTGAAGATATAATCACGTTTTATTGTCCTCCTCCAGAGATCCATACCAGGTACAGTGTGAACAAAACATGAAATCATTCAAGAGGACATGTGAAGGAGTGTGTTCATCAGCGGTCCCAGGAGCGAGGCGGAGATTTCACGATGAGGCGATGGCTTCACGTGTTCTATTGCTCAAATTAATTGCTTAATTGCTAAAATCTAGAAATTAGAGTGAATGTATTTTGGTTTTCGCATACGGGGCTGGCACCCAAGTAACGGCGACTGAAGCCAAACCTGAAATCTGGACATTTTTTGATGATTTACAAATTCCTTTTTAGGTCTGAAAATGAGGATGTGTCTGGGGGAAAAGAGAAAATATGGTCACGCTAACAAAAACACCAAACATTGTTTCAATTATCTTAGGTTTATCATCGGTCATTTCTTCGTCCCACAGTCCAAAGACATGCACATTGGGGATTAGGCTAATTGGCGACTCTGAATTGGCCCTAGGTGTGAATGTGAGTGTGAATGGTTGTCCGTCTCTGTGTGTCACCCTGCGGTGGATTGGTGACCTGCCCAGGGTGTAACCCCGCCTCTCGCCCGAAGTCAGCTGGGATTGGCGCCAGGTTCCCCCCGCGACCCTGAACAGGATTAAGCGGAAGAAGACGAACAAACAAACAAACAAACAAAGAAGACCCTGCTCTGTCCAGCAGCTGAAATCCCATATCAGGCAAGAATGGGACAACATTCCACTTCCGAAACTCCTGCAACTGGTCTCATCAGTTTCCTGAATGTTTACAGAGTGTTGTCAAAAGGAGAGGTGATGCAACACAAGGGGTAAACACACCCCTGTCCCAACTTTTTTGAAAAGGATTGCTGGCATCAAATTGTAAATGAGCATATAACAATGCAATTTCTTTATTTAAGCATTTGATATGCTGTCTTTGGAAATGGAGTTGTATGTAATATTAGAGCAAACAAACAAATAAATAAGTGCATTACTTTTGTTAAAAAAGTTTTTTTTAAAAAAGGTTTAACATGAGCCATTTTTTTCTCCCCCAAACATTTCCACTGTAACTGAAGTTGCTTGTCGTAGCTATTGGCAGCAGCTTGTGATTAGTTCCCACTGACTGTTTGAAGACGAATGAAAAACTCAGAACAGTGATTTCATCTTATCCTGTCATCCACAAGCTCTCATTAAATGTGCATAGAGACATTATGAAGGAAGTAGTAGAGATTGTTCATGTTTTAGGTGAGTGTACATAGCTAGTACAGTTAGCATGCTTTGCTCTTCTAATCTGAGAGCCATGCTAGTGCGAAGTTGAGTATGGAACATGCAAAACGTATTTAAATATGTTTTAAGCCGTGACTCACTCACTCATCTTCTGCCGCTTAATCCTGTTCAGGGTCGTGGGGGGGAAGCTGGAGCCAATCCCAGCTGACTTCCGGGTGAGAGGCGGGGTTACACCCTGGGCAGGTCACCAATCCACCGCAGGGCGACACACAGAGACAGACAACCA
>JAQLOM010000016.1:953325-968806 GCA_030068315.1 Chrysichthys thysi
TGTGTGTGTGTGTGTGTGTGTGTGTGTGTGTGTGTGTGTGTGTGTGTGTGTGTGTGTGTGTGTGTGTGTTTAAAACCACAAAGGAATACCTACAGAAACAGAAGTAAAGCTGCAGCAGGAGAGAGGAACCCTGCAAACAAAAGAGCAGCAGAAAATCTCAAAAACTTGATCTACTCTTCCAGTCAGCATGCATTTCATGATTTGCATTCAGTTATTTTTCTAATGTGCTTGACTCCATGTTTAAAAATATCTAAAAAAGTAAATTTTGTATAAATATAAAAAGAAAGATTTGTATAAATAAATTGCTTGATTGCGTTGCCCATAAAATGGGGCCAAACCATTGGGCCAAAGGGTCAAAAAAGTTAGTGAAGTTATAGGAACCACAGAGGAGTGAAAACATCTTAATAAAGAAAAAACACCAACCAACAAAATTCACAAATATGTAAGATCCGGAAAAAATTTTTTTCAAAAAATGCAGCTTTTTGATGTTCCACCAACATTAACAGTATAAATTGTAGAAATTTTTAGACTTTAAGGAATTTAACTTTTGTTTGAATTAATAATAATAAAAAAAAGTTATACAGAGTATGTCTCGTCTTACACAACATCTTGGCCTGAAACCAAACATCAAACATAAAAATCTAACAGATCATTTCCTGTAATTAAAGTAAGTGTGCATGAATGCAAATTTGAGTTTTACATCATTGTATGAATTTTATGTTGATTTTTGGGACAATTTAATAAAACTATAACTGCCTAAAAGTTAAAACAATGATGTGCACTTTTCAGTTTATGGGTTCACTAGTTACAATTATACAAGCCCCGCCCCATATACTCTGACGAATCCCCTTGGCCCCGCCCCTCAAAATACAACAACATTGAGATGATATAGAAAAATCCCAGTTTTACACTCATCACAAACAAACAATTGTATCAGATAATTATTTACATGTTTACATTATTACACCTTTTAAAAATTATTTCAAGTAAAATTTCAATTTGTTTTTTTCTTCCATTTTTACAGTTTCTGCTTGCACTTACATTTACAACAAACCACCCCAAAAGTTAGTAAAGGAGATGTAATCAAGATGTAATCATCAACATTAAATTCATAAATTCAACACATTAACAACAAAACTAGGAAATACTGCATTATGAAAAACATCAGCAAATTACTAAGAGTTTACACGAACACTAAACCCAACACATCTGTTTTGCACGTTTGCTTGGATTCTTTGATGTCTGGATAATTTCACAGCCCTGCAAGACAAATAAACAGCCTCACACAAGTCTGAACGTCGAAATCCAAATAGAAATGAACAGTAAAACCTCAGGAAGGTTCAGGATTAAAGCTTTTGGTGTGTGTGACAGACCTGATGTGGAAGATACTCCACTCCTCTAGGGCTTCTTTACAAACCACTGATAAAATATTCATATTTTTCTCCCTGTTCCTTTTCACCCTTTGATCCTGTGATCATTTCTCGCTCCGAGAATGAAACAGAAATCGAAATGAGCTGGGATAAAAAGCCGTGAAACGCTGCAGGCTTCATGTGGAAGCGTCTCCGAGCGGATTTTATGACTCTGGACAGAATTAAATTTCCTCTCCCACAAGGAGGCATCCAGGCAGAGAAGATTTGTGTCTGCTCTCTGTTTTATGCGTTATAAGGCATATTTTTTTGGCCTCCAGCAGGAGCAGCGGTTTTATACCGCAAAGCCACGTGTGTCAGGAGCTTAATCTGCTCTTGGATTAGCATGATTAGCATCTGCCCTTGTAGACGCGCTAATCCGGTAATTACAGGAAAGTTTTAGATGTACAATGTCCATATGATATCACGCAATCATTTTGTAGCGCATCACCGTGGAAAATCATAACGTTACAAACAAAATCTTTCGTGTAAGTTTGCAAACTCATGAGGCGAAGTGAAGCTCCTGATTGGTCCGCTGCTGTAGCACACATTATGACATCATCAACAATTCGAATTTTGAACTCAAATCGTCACATGACCTAAAATGTTGGGGTTTTTTTTGTCTTTTGTTTGAAAAAGCTTAAATTTCTCAAAGATGCTAATCACCATTACGCAGATTTCTTAATTTAGTATTTGGATCCTTTTTTTCTCTCTCTCTACTTTTGTGTAAAATCCTTTAAGGGCGGAGCTTTATATGAGCTCACAAGTCATATGCAAATTATTAAAGGATGCCAGTGTGGTACCCAGAAACTTTTAGCCACAGAACCGGTGTGCTAGCCGTGCCAGCTAGCTATTGTAGCTAATGTTAGTCATGAAGACATGGTGGTTGTCATGGTAATGTTGAAACACTGTGTATTCTGACAGGTTTGGGGCTGCTGTTAAATAAATACGATAAATCGGTGATAAAGTGAGGACATAAATCCAGACGCTGCTAATTTACTCGCAGTTAGCTAACCAGCTAGCTAAGTCTATTAGGATATTAGTTGTGGTTTCCCCCTATGCATACTCATGCATATTCACAGAGTCTGCTCGTTGGAATGAGGTTGAGGACGTAGAGAGGATGATTCCTCACCAGGTCTAGTCGTCTTTATCAAACAAAAGAGTTTATTACTTTAGTGAGATGGTTTAATGGGTTACAAACGACACGTTTGAGGGGATGGGGATATTTTCGTGAGGAAAGTATTCAGGCTGGACTTATCACAGATATGTGGTGAATAATAACGTTAATAATAATAGGAATGTCATGCAGAACCAGCTTTAATAATCACACTATTAACTTTTATATTAAAATCCACCGAAATAAGAGACTAAGGATATAGATATCTGTGTTTTATCACTGTAATGTAGTGTAAAGTCATTAACATGCGTACATTTCCCACATTTTTCTCCTCCAGCACTCACTGCAACAGGACTTTATTATTATAATGAGGCTGTTCATCATCTGTTATTGGTTCCTGCAGCAGTTTACAGCCAGACTTTTACAGCAGACTTTAATTTACATCAGTTCATTACACTTGGCCTGCGCCACCCAGCAGACCAGCACACGTGTGTGTGTGTGTGTGTGTGTGTGTGTGTACACACACTCAAAGCAGATATATGTCTGTTTTCTGTCTGTTTTGTTGTTGTGGCTTCATGGTTTAGGTTGAACGGTAATTTTATACTTAAAATAAAGTAAGTATAAATAAAAACTACGCACACATTTAGATAAACGAGGAAGAAGAAAGCTGTCTAAATTTTGGTGTGGAGAAAAGAAGAAAAGAAAAAACGAAAACTGTCTTCATGCTTTAAATAAACCACTCAGCTCTTTAGCAAAAGCACAGAAAGCATGAATGAATGAATGAATGAATAAATAAATAGTATTTCTGATAAACAAACAAGTTTCTGTAGTTCAACGAATAAGTTTAAAAAATTACAACGTAAAATTAGAGCAAAATTTCAGCGCCAGCAATGGAATGTAGTGGTTAAAAAATTAAATATAAAAAAAACCTCAAAGCATTTCCAATAAAGCAAGATTTATTTCCTTTTTTTTTACTCAGAATTCCTACTCTAAAAAATTAAAATTAATAAATTAATAATAATAATAATACAGGGCCAGTAATCATTATAACTATTATTACATCACTAGTATTATATTACTATAGTAATTTAAATAATTATTTAAATAATATTAACAATAATAATCCTCTAATACCAATATGTGTGTGTGTGTGTGTGTTGGCTGCCTGTGCCCTTTTATCTCCTGTCCCTGAACCTTTCAGGTTTTGAGCCAGGCTCCACAGTCTGTCAGAATGAGAAGAGCGCCCTCCTGTGGTGTATTTTATTTCTTTAATTTTTAAAAATTAAACAAAATATCCAAAAAACAAAAAACATCCATCTCAAGAGCATAAAAAATGCTTTAGATTTTATGTTGTGTAAAAATAAAGTCAGGCAGCAATTTAATTCAGTTCTGAGAATACTGTTAAAATTCTTTTAAAAACTCCTCTATAAATAATAATAATGAAAAGTATTATTGTTGTTATTAGTAGTATGACGATATTAAGTGCCAGCATGTTCAGGAAAGTAACCACATCATTTCCCTATGTAACTGCACAAAGTCTGCCCAAGACTATCAATTGTTTTGTTTTTTTAAATAAAGTGTTTTTACACCAAATACATCCTTTGGATTCGTTTAGTTCTGTTGTGTACAGTATTTTTCAGAAGAAATTTTTCATTTGAATATTTTTGTCAGCATTCTTTCACACGGGCCAAGATGTTCCACTGTATTGAATTTCATTTTTCTAATTTATATTCAGTAAAATTACTGCTAACTAATGTGGTGTACAGCTGCTCTTCCCTGCTTTTGACTTCTGTCTGTTAATGTGATGACGATCATGTTTGTGCATCGTGTTGTGTTTTTCTTTTTCGTTTACCTCAAACTCCAAAAAAGGTGAATCATAAAAAAAAAAAAAAAAACTATATTCAGTAAACTTTGCCTTAAATTTTCTGTACCTGTACACATTTCTTCAAAAGTGACCTGGTGATCAGGGGACAATAGAGAGACGTTTGCACAAGAAGAGAAAACAAAAAAAAAAACCAAACAAAACCATAAGAAAACAAAACGATCTTCTTAGTAGATGAAAATCTCTGAAATTTCTTTACGCACACAAGAGAAATGTATGCTCTTAAGATTTATTTTTGTAATTAGTTTTTTTTTATTAGTTCCATAAAAATGCAATTAATAGAAATGTGAAGTGTCGTACAGTGTTAATAGGAATATATCTAAATTATTTTAGAATCTGGTACAAACACACACACACGGTTTCCTTTGAGAGATTTTATTTCGGTGTAAGGAAAGCCCCTCTTCTCACTGCACACAACAAAGTCGGATCACAAGGTGGTCTGGATTCATTTTACATTAATCATCAATACATGTCTTTTTTTTAAAGAACAAAAATTAATATAAAGTTGTTTTTTTTTTTGTTTTTTTCTTTTTTTAAACAGTGATAACTGCCAGGACATGCAAGAGAACAGAACTACTGTTAGCTACGACTGGTGCAGTTTCTTTCTTCTCTAATATTTCTAAACAGAATTCACTAAAACACCGGGCTGGGAAACGTTTCTAATTATTTTTTAAATCCCTACATGAACGTTACGGAGGCAGAGTGAGGAAATCATTTGGTTCAGAAGAGACGGCTCCGTCTAAACAACTACACGCTATGTTTAATATCGAAAAAATAGAAAAACAAACCAAAAAAAAAAAAAAAAAAAAAAATTAAAAAACAACGAAACAGAGTCTAGTACATTTTTCACTCCAGTGTTTTAAATTTATATTAGAAATAAAAAAATATTTAAAAATACACAGCATGTAGCTACAGAACAAACTGTTGTAGTCCAGTATTTTATATATTTTTAGAACATGTAACGTAAAAGAAATATAAATCGGTGAGAAAAATAAGCGTCTTGCGTTGTTAACAGGAATGCGCCGATGATCAGTGACACGATACATCACGATATTTAACATGGTATTATCATCATGGATGCTTCAAAGTATGTTTAGCGTTGTTAATTTTTGCAGAGTATGATCGAGAGGACAATCTCAATTCTGTCTCTGCAGAAAAAAAAGATTCCAAATTATTTCATCGTAAAAAAATCATTATTATAATTTTTTTTTTAATCAAATATCGGCACAAGCCTAGCTCCTGATCCGTCCTCACTTGGCACTGGGTTGCCAGATCTTGTCAGGAAGAATTTCATCTTATCCGAAGGTTAAAATCGACCAACATGTACACAAAACAGGACCAAAAACAAACAAACAAAAACAAAAAAAACTAAAAAGAAAGTACAAATTGCAATCAAAGCAAAATACAGAGCTGTAAATAATTTCTGAATAATATAGATGAGGACATGAACCTTCAGTCTTTCTGCTTCGCAACGGTTTCAGGAAGTCTCTCCATGTTTCCATTTCCCACTGAAGGCGGTCAGTCTGTGAAGAGATGCGCGGTGGGCTGCGTAGTCTTTTTGTAGTCACTGCGTTACTACGTACGAGATCTTTCAACACAATATCCAGTAAGCAAGATAAGAGTTATAGCGATGAGCTGGGAGGGGAAACCAAAAAAAAAACACAAAAAAACAAAAACCCTCCCCACCCACAAACTCAAACAGGAAGCATCAACGTCTCGGGAAAGCGCAAAAAGACGTGCATCACTCATGAAGGCTTAAAGTGTCTTTAAAAGGTGTAAACCTGTAGATTGTATTTCATACTGAGGGGAAACTGTGTGTTTTAGTTCCGGCATTACAATGACGCAGGACTGGAACTGACATCCGGAGTGTCACTGTGTCGCCGTGGCAACGGCCTAACAAACCCAACTTGTTGAACAGGGTTTTGAATATTGTTATTATTATTATTGCTGAATTATAACAACAGGGTGTGTGAAAGAATCAAATTATTTCTGGGCATTTCCAAGAAGCAGCTAGGTTGTTTCTGCTAATCCCACCTTCAAAAAACCTGCCTTTAAGTATCAACACGTCTGGAACGAAGCCATTGTGAAAGATGAGATTTTCTGTGCCACGGAGTGAAGAAACACTGAAATGAGTCGGAAATAAAATGTGTTGTTATTTTTAAGCCAGGGATCCGATGATTAAAGGCGTTGATCGTGAAAACACTCCCTGGCCCCAGTATCAGTCAACTGGCATTAATCAGCGCAAACAATATCTGAAGTCTGACCTTAAAAAACATTTCAATTCACGCCCCGTTTAGATTCGAATTTTATCGCTAACTAGCACGTTACTTAGCGGTAATGCGAGTGTGGAGCGTTACAGTAAAAACTCGGTTAATGCAGTTATTTACACACACAGCACTGATACCGAGTGTGAGCGGCTAAATAGAGGAATAACAACATGAACGCACGAAATCTGAAGACTTGTTCAAGAAAAAAACAAACAAAACAAAAAACAAAAATTCTCCTAAATCCTCAGCTGTGTAAAGCTGAAGAGGAAACGCAGTCCACGTCACACAAAACGTCTTTTGTCGATATTTCATTTGTTCACTCCTTGACAAATTGCGTTGTGCTAAAGACGCAGATGGTTTCGCAAAACGCTGTTTGCGATGATCTGATCCATCGAGCCACTTGTCTAGCTGTCAACCACAAGCCACCAAAACGGTCGAAACGCTGTCACAAAAAAAGCGAATACACTGTTTAAACGTATTAAAAAAAAAAAAAAAAAAAAACGAAACTCCAAAAACGGATCCTTCTCTTAAAATAATTGATAGAACATACAAGTAAAGAAGCATTTCGTTAGTTCTCTTTCGCCTACAGTAACATCAAGTCTGGTTGTATCATTTTTTCCCCCCTTCACCTCTGCGCGAGGCGGCAGTCAGAGAGCCAAGAGTGTGTACGTGGTCTTTTCCGTTTCCGTGCTGGTGGTTGCGATGGAATGTCAGACTGCGAGTCGACTCCAGGTGTTGGGCGGAGCTGGAGGCGGAGCCGGGAGTGGATCTTGAGAAAATGGGCGGGGCTCGCAGCAGGGCGTAGCCTCCACTTTAGCCACACCCCTTCCCTGGCACAGCCTCCTGTGTCTGAGCAGCCGGTCTGTCCTCGAGAAATTCTGGGATGTGCAGAAAAAAACAAAAAAACAGAGAGAGAGAATTGAGTGTTTGCGTGTCCTGTTTTACATTCGTCTTCATGTTACTTCAACCATTCCGTCATCATTGCAGTAACATGCATAATCATCACAGCACGGATATTAGCCATTACTATTAGCAGCACTATTCACAGTACATGTTTTAGTTTTTAGTAACGCTGGTCTTAGCCCTGTGTATTACTATTAATACTAGCCCAAACAGTAATACTACTTCTACTAGTAGCATTGCTCCTCTATTATTAGTAGCACGAAGAGGAGGAGATACATCAACATAAATGGCAGCATCAAAAGCAACAGTGAATTAAAAACAGTAAAATTAGCATCAGTTCTAACAGACGTACTTACTATTAGGAGCTATTTTAATAGTAGAAGTAGCATTAGCGTCAGGAGTTTTACTCGTAATAGGTACAGGGCAGTATTAAGTACAAGTTGTTGAATGATTATTATTATTATTATTATTATTACAAGTAGTATGAGCAGTAGTAGTGGTAAACAGATTGTCAGGATTACTAGCAGTGGAAGCAGAGCCAGTATTAGTAGTATTAAACACCGTGGCAGTATTAGCAGCAGCAGCAGCACAGTAGTAATAAGTAGCAGTAAACAGGGTGAGAATTAGGAGTAGAAGCAGCAACAGTATTAATAAGAGAAGTAGTAATGTTAGTAGTATTAAACACCGTGGCAGTATTAGTAGCAGCAGCAGTCTAATCGTAGTGCTCACAGAAGCGGGAGTAGTAAACAGTGGTAACATAGTGGCTCAGTTAGTAGTGAATGCAGTGCAAGTATTAGTAGAAGCAGTAGTATCGCACTGGCCGTACTCGTAGAAGTAGTGTTGGTCGTAGTAACAGTAGTAAACGCAGTAGCGTGATTAGTAGCACTAATTGTACTCTTACTGCTGCTACTAGTCTCCACAAAAGTTCCCTTTCCCCAGTGTTACATAGCAAACGTCAAGTTTTTTTTTACCAGATTAAATTGTCAGACATTTTGAATTTCATAATCGAGGTAGTTTTATAAATGTTCAAGATTTTCCCCAGACAGCTGCAAACCTATTGCGCGGGAAAGCCTGTTTCACGGCCGATGCTGCGTGTGGTAATGCTTGGTCCATTTTTATACAGAAGCAACTCCGTAGAACTGAAAACTGTCACGTCTGACATATGACTCGCAGCGCTCGTCATCCAAACTCGGTTCCCAAATTATTCGTTGATATCCTGTGAGATTCTTGCCAGTTGGTAAAATGACATGGACCCACACACGGCGGATTTTTTTCTTCCCTCCACTAAAAATATCAAAGAACAAGGCAGCTGCATGGGGTCTGCAGAGACGATAGTCCATGACGCAGTAGTCCACTGACACAAATAGCTAAACGTATACTGTCTTCCGCCTTCACAACTGGGAACTAACGGATTTCTCGGCAGCGCTGGACTATACACTGACGCCGTTCTTCAACCGCAAGCGCGGCACATCCTAAACACGAGCCTTCGGTACGATGCAAATGACGTTCACACTATGGTTGCACCGATACCAATACCAGTATCAGGCCGACACTTCGCTAAAATACTCTTCCTCGTATTCGTACATAAATTGCCGATACTATGCACCGATACCACTCCTATTTCACGACATCAAACTGATCGCTCTACTAGGCAAGTGTGATTTTGTTGTCATACCTGACTTCAATGTCTAGGGGGAGACAATGAGCCGGAAAGTTGACGGAGATGCTATCAACAAGCTCGTGCATGCATGCCCAATCTTACCTGGAAAGGGCCGGTGTGGGTGCAGGTTTTCGTTCCAACCAAGCAGGAGTCTCACCTGAACCTGTTGAAAGCTTAGGTCAACTGATTAAACAGGTGGAATCAGGTGAGGCTCCTTCTTGGTTGGAATGAAAACCTGCACCCAGGTATTCAGACGCATATATTCCAAGCGCCCATTTCTGTTCGACCAGGGACTGGATCATAACGAACGTACTATTCCAGCGAGTTTGTCCGTCTTGCTGGAGACGTTTTGTGGGCTGACTGATCTGTAACTGGATGTCTTTGAGGCGTGAGTAGGCTAAAGCAGAATGTTTGAAAAGCCCAACTAGTCTGCGACCCACTGCCACAGCAATCGGTAACACTCCTCTGAGACAGGAGGCTCTCTTGAACCACCAGCTGGAGAGTGTGAGCAGCACAAGACAGGCTAGGAAGTCTAGCATTGCATAGTTGTGCTCACTGTTTAGGTGGCTGTGTTTACTGTCAGCTATGCAGCCCATTACATTTTCATTTTCTGGTCATATTTACACTTTGTCTGATGTGATGACACTGACTTATAGAAGGCCTTTTTTGTTCAAACCAGAATGATTAGTTTATTGTTGACCTGGAATAGCCTTCTGTTAATCATTTTTGTATTTAGCCTTAGTAGGCATGTTATAATCTGCAGAAGAGAAAATTAAACCTGCCTCCAAACTGATTACACTTTTCATGGAAATCCAATTTAAGAAATATCGGTATCGGCGAGTACACAAATAAAAATACTTGTCCTTGTACCGGTTTGTAAAAAAGTGGTACGGGGGGGGACCCTAGTTCCCACGCTTTCAGTTCATTTTTGCGCCGTCCGTGCGAACCGGGTCTTACTTGAGAAAGAGAAAGCAAAAGAGATGCTTGTGAGAGCTAATGATTCATCACGTCTTTAATACAGGAAAGACTAAATTGTCTCTCGGTAGTTAATTTAATAAATTAAGCACCGTAGTATTTGGTATAAGCTGTATACGCATTACAAGCACCTGGAGGATTCAGGACTACTGCACAATTATTCATCATTTCAGATTAATGCCTTTATAAACTCATTCCAGTGTACTCTGTAGGTCAAAAGGAATTCTGGGGGAAAAAAACAAACAAAAACAATCACCTGAGAAACAAGTGCATTTGGGATGGAGGCCAAAAGCACTCCGTAAAAACACAGAAACGGCATGTTTCGGCACCGGCCCTTTTCTACTGAACCAAATCAGATTCATCTCGTTGATTTCGTGTCAGAACAGGCGCGGCTGACGTGACCAAAATCTCCTATTACCACACTTTAGAACATGATACTGTAGGATCACGCAAAATAATAAACCAGCAGTAATGCTGTATTTTAAAAATAAACTTTTAAAGTTTGAGGTCAGTGATACCTTTATTTAACGTCAAGAAAAATACATCAACACTAAAAAGAAAAAATTGCACTGCAATGAAAAACAAAAAAATACAAACAAACAAACAAACCCCAACAGATTATCAAATTACCTGGTTCCAGGGCCTGTGACAGTGATTTAAAAAAAAAATTTTTTTTTTTTAGAGTACATCACAGTACCCGTGATATCTCTGAAATGGGTGTTGCAACAATTTATCGCAATATCAGTATCACAATCATATCACCAGGCCCTTGTGCAACCCAACCTCGCATTCACAATGTTAAAGTTATTTACAGTGCACTCAAAAAGTATTCAGCCCCCATTCAATTTTTCACCATTTGTAATGCTGCAGCCTTATGCTAAAATCAA
Organism: Chrysichthys thysi; assembly: GCA_030068315.1. NCBI lineage: Eukaryota > Metazoa > Chordata > Actinopteri > Siluriformes > Claroteidae > Chrysichthys > Chrysichthys thysi. Next base: position 964,423 of record JAQLOM010000016.1, read on the forward strand.
TCAAATCAATTTTTTCCCTCATGAATCTTCACTCAGTACCCCATAATGACAGCACAAACACGGAATTATAGAATTCTTTGCAAATTTATTAAAAAAGAAAAACTGAAATATCCGAATACTTTCTGAATGCACTGTAACACCCACGAGTATGATTTAAATTTATTGATTTTGCAGCAGTAGCACACAGCTAAAATCATACTGCTAATATGTGTAAGTCCAAGTAGAATTATTTTAGGCCACTAATGCTGAATCTCTGATTTAGGAATTCATACCGTTCATGCATGGAGATCTACTGCGTAATCAGGAAATAATAAGCCTTTATTATATATTCATCACACGGATAATTAAAATTATGGAATTAAAAGCATACAGGTACACATGTGCATACATCCTTGACCAATATAATGACTCAGTGTGTGTTCTTTTTTGCACTATTTGTCCCCGGATGGTGTACCTATAACAAGCAAAATGGGCGCCATCTTGGCTCCGTTGCGGAAAGGGAGGGACCAACAACCTATATTCAAATATGAAAACGGCGGCTAAGGAAGCTGCATTGGTTGGAACTGTTGTAAACGCTGCATTAGAGAAATGTAAATTATACATTGTACGCGTCTACACACTGCTGTTGGATGTGTTTATTGGTTTGAGACGACACTACTCACAAAATTCAAGCCGTACGCAGTTATCTACAGCATGTATAGAGCGTACCATGCTTAAGTGTATTAACAGAAGTATCCGGCGTAAGTAACAGTCACTCAGTAGCACGTTCATAATTATTCTAATAGTAATAATAAGAATAATAATTCTTTATGATTTGATTATGTTCACGTGCAAGTTGTTTACCTGCTGGCATCGCTCACACTGATACGGTTTTTCTCCACTGTGTACGCGCTTGTGTCTCTCCAGGTGATATCTCTGGATGAAACGCATGTCACACATGTCACACGCAAACGGCTTCTCACCTGAACATGAACACACACACACAAAACAGGTTTGTTAACATCATCGCTGTCATCATCAACGTTCACAGAATTTTAAGGAAACAGATTCAACTACGCAATCCCCCCCCAATCGTGCTCTACAGCGTCTCAGTTTTGAATGCTTTGCATATCATATTTAAACCAGTCGTCATAAAGGGGTACAAAAATACACAATGACTTTATACAAACTCGAGTTTGTAGTGAAGGCTAATATTAAACGAGGCATACTGTCGCAGATTTAGTGCTCTACCGCAATTGGTGTGATTCCGTTCTGAAAATTCATAACGGCAACGCTTTACGAGATCACAGAAAATGTAAATAAATAAATAGATAGATAGATAGCAAGTGAAGCCTGAAATTGAAAAATAAATTCATTAAATAAAATCTAAGTGTGTGTATAAACAATTTATATTATTCATAACTTGTTCATGAGATCTTAAATTCTGTGTCATTCTTTAAATCAGTAATTATGCATCATATAATATGTTGAAGCTAAGATGTATTCCAAGTCTAATTATCTTACTAGGTCAATAACTATTCCAAAAAATACAGAAATGTATAAAACAAACAGGTAAATAAAATGTAGATAATCATTCACACAGCAATTTATACGAATGAAAAAAATATGACACTATTTTTTTTTTTTTACTTATGGGTCAATTATTGATGGCATGTTTCTCGGCCTGCCAACTTACATTTTTTGTACTTTTCAAAATCTGGTGGTGCTTTACATACATGTGTTTAAATATGTTTTATACATAGCTCTTTATCTTCTATATACAACCTCAACTTCATGGTTATTTATTTATTTATCTTAGTTTACTGAAAAACCAAGAAGCACCGTGTACCTCATAAAAAAGTGAATGAAATGAGTAGAATTTGCCTTTTTACACTTGGAGTCCAAGCGTTTTTTTGTTTGTTTGTTTGTTTTTTACTGAGAGGGGAAGAACACATACCCGTGTGAGTGAGGCTGTGCCTTTCCAAGTGGTAACGCTGGAAAAATCTCATGTCACACATGGAGCAAGCGTACGGCTTCACCCCTAAACGCACAGAGCACCAATTCTCAGACACACTCAGCATTGGAAACACACCACGACACTCATCAGCTCTGAACCTCCACACTGAGGCTCACATTAGTTGTTCTGAAATGGCCGTGAGGTGAAACACCACAAGACTAAAGACTTGACAGAAAAAGAAAAAGAAAAAAAAAATCAAACAAAAAAAAGCCTTCTCTGAGTACAGTGAGACGCTCACGCTCCAACATGTTTTACCATCAGCTTCATTTGGCCAGGTTTGTGCGTCTACGTCATTCAGTTCAAGTTAATTGACACCAAATCGGACTTCCAAAGCACATATATCAGCACATACATCATGTTTCAGTCTTATAGTAATAGCCGCAGGGAAGATGCCTGTTTAGCCTCATTTATCAAGCGGGATATAAATGGATTTAAGCATACATTCATGAAAATCCTGTACATTCAGAAAAACGTTCGCATTCCATCTTGTACAACTCCTACAATATCAACTTGATCAAGTTCAAAACTTATAATCCGCACAGACTGCTGAACTTTTATATTTGGAATATACTGTCCTGATTAACAACTTGTTTAACTCATTTACAGTGTTTAGCAGATGCTCTTATCCTGAGAGACGTATAGAAAAGTCTGGCTTCTCAATCAGAAACATCTTCATGCGAGTTCACCAGTTCAGGAAACAAAGAGCAATACCAAGAACATCTAGATAGATAGATAAATAAATAAATAAAATAAAATATATAAATAAATAAATTATCACAGTGAAATATCAAGTAGCCTCATAAATTCAGAACGGTCTCCTCAGGCCTGAGTTCAGGAATTGACGTCAAATCAGCCAAGATGCTCACAACTTCACTCACAAGGCAACAAGACTTTACCTTTAAATGAGTTAAATCTATAACACTGACTCCACAGTTCACTGTATAGTGGAAGAAAATAGGCATCACTCATCACAATTGCAAAGACGAACATCCTCGCTGTGTAGCATGAACGTATGGAGGTAAAAAAAATTTTTTTTTATAAATGCAAGTCTGAGTTCTGACTTCCTAAGTTAACCCGAACGCCGCACAACGGCACACGATGAGAGAAATGTTTCACCTTGGCTCATTGTTTGCTCTATAAATGCAAGCCTGAGCAAATGTGTTAATTTAGCGTCCTGTTTTTGTTTTTTTTGTTTTTTACTCATGTGCCCGGAAACAGAAGCAAAAAGTCATCAGGGCAAGAAATGCATCACTGTCAGACCAAAAGCTGAAAATTAAAGCTCACCTTTGACTGCTGACTGTATGAAAATGACAAGCGAGAGAGATGCTCTGGGGAAAAAAACTTGCTAGCAGATTGTTTTATTAGAGAAATTTTTTTTTAGAGATGATCCATCATTGTTGACTTTAAATGCTGTTCTTCCTCACAACAGCGTACCAAGCAGCCTGGACATGCCTAACTAACAAGAATTCTCAATCTGATAAAGATAGAATGTGTTACTCATAAAGGTGTCTTGGGAACGTTCACTAACATTAACCACAACGTACATAAAGTTGGTTAATAATGAGTTTTGGGGGGGAGGGGGGAGGGCGCTGAGGGGAAAATAAACAAAACAATAAGCGATTTCTTAAAATAACTTTCGACATGCTGAAGGATATCCGAAACTACAGATAGAGCAACGGGCAAGAGTGTGACTCACACAAGCTTTCACTGCCCGAATCTGTTATGGTGTCGCATTACATAGCAACGCATGAGGCAAAACAATGGACATTCCAAATTTTCCATATCATAAATTTTAACAGGAAGTGCAAGAAGGCCAAGTTTGCTTGCATGTCGATGGGAGGCACATACCCGTATGAGTGAGGCTGTGTCTCTGGAGGTGGTAACGTTGAAAAAACCTCATGTCGCACATCGAGCAAGCGTACGGCTTCACCCCTGAGTACACAGAGCACCAATCATTCACATTTGCCCAGTCCTTCCGACGTGCACATCATCTAAAATGGGCTTACACTATACGCTTTATATGAAATTATATACTTGTAATTGTCTAACCTCATCACGGTGGACAAATCAAATCACAAGGATGTAAGTCGTTTTTTTAGTACGTCAATTAATACAAACTGGATTTCTGCATTACACAAAGTTGCCTAAAATTGCAACCACTGCTTTAATAAACACTCTTTATTAATAAATGCTTCAGGAAGGTAAGTTAAAATAAATTTACTTGACGTTCAAAAAGAGCCTACAGATTTTTCAAAATACATGAATAAAACTATTCAAATGTAAATTTTTGTCCATTTAAATGTAGCCATTTGACAATATTTTAAATCTCCCAACCTTGCAGAAAATAAACACACATTTAGGACAATTTCTGTTTAACTTTTAATTATT
>JAQLOM010000016.1:969208-984433 GCA_030068315.1 Chrysichthys thysi
AATAAAGCTAAACTTTTTTGGCTAATTAATTTTATAACGGACAAACATGAATCTGAAAATTGTTTTTCCTTATCCTGGCAAGTTTTGTTTGGTGTCAACTAGTTATAAGTGGATAAGTAAAAAGCTTGTACCTGACAAATTCTAGAATTAAACGATTAACGAAACAAAAACATGCCAAAAACTTAAAAATTGTTTAAATGAAACGTACTCAGCTTCCACAGTACCTCCTAATAACTAATTTCAAGTATTACAAATGTAAAAAAAAAAAAAAAAAAAAAAATACAGCTAGAACTGCTCATAATTATGATGCGGGGAGCTGAAATGTTGCTCTAAAAGTAGTTATTACACATTTTTAATAAAGGAATTTGGTATATTAGCACGGGAACCCGACTCTATGGTAACTACAAACTCGAGTTTGTTGGGTTAAGTCGAAATGTCCATCATTTGCCAAGTGGTATAAAGAGACGAATCCTACCCGTATGGGTCAGGCTGTGTCTCTGCAGGTGGTAGCGTTGGAAAAAACGCATGTCACACATGTTACAAGCATAGGGCTTCACCCCTAAGTGCAAAAAAACATAATTGTATTAGCCATATCGGCAGCCCAGCAAACTGACACAGGCTATAAGAAGTTTAATAAATAGCCAGAAATGTTAGTTAGCGACAAATCGGCAAACCACTGCATCTATAGAGGACTTTATACTAAAGAACTCAAGTAAAAAGCAGGAAAAGTGAAGCTAAAAAAAACTTTATAAAAGCACTTAATAAATGGATATGGTTTTATTTAGGCATGCGCCAACCAACTGTTATACAACACTGTGGTTTAACACATGCAAAAGTGTCATTCTGCTTATTACATTTGTGGTTTAATTAGCAACGAATAAGTTTCAACATGTAATGTTACATGATGTTAAAATTACTTTGAAAACTTTATGAAAACAATAAGACTTTTTTTTTTTTTTTTAAATGTCACTTTAGAGCAAGCCATCATCATGGAGGGCAAATATTGCAAACTTTGGGATAAATGTTAGGAAATCTCTTTACACGCTTACATCAAAATATTAAAATTGGCACATGCCTAAGCGCAACCGTTTAGTGAATAAGAGTATGGCTGTCCTTGTTTAGTCCTATATCAATATGGTTGTCTTAAAAGGTGAGTATTGCTATAGCTGAGGCACACCTTATTTCGAATAGATATATGAAGCGCATTAAAATTAATCTTCGGCATTATGGATTACACATTTTATAAAAATGTTTAAGATAAAATACAGCAAGAATAGCGTGGCTTGTCTAGGGTTTGGTTAAGCATGCTCATGTTCATAACAGTGTTGCCAACTCAGATCACAATGAACATTTCTACATTCCTTATTCTTCCATCTTTAAGATCAAATGCTTCATCAAGAAAGATGTATGCAAGCTTATAATATAATAAGCACAAATAAATACACTGTGAAATGCACAAGTAGAACACAGTATACAGGATACGGTCCAGTGATTCTACACTATAAATATTGCATAAGCAGTGGATTTCAGGCATCATTATTTAACTTTAATGAATACAATAGTACGGGAAATAAAGTAAACGGGATAATTATGGATGTAGTATAGTATAGCAAATGTATGCATAAAGAATAAGAATAAAATACATACTATAATAGCAGTATAATGCTGTAAGCATGAGTATATTGTAAAGAATATTGCATAATTAGCTGAAATAAAACTGCATAAAAATTTATGTACAATCTTGGAATAAATACATAAGCATATCTGAAGTACAATATATAGCCTACAGTTCATTCTATTTTTATACTTATATTTTATGTAGTTTTGCTAGGAAATATAAATATAATATGCTAAGTAGAATGAAGGTGTAAACGTACCAGTATAATGTTACTAGTATATTAATTATAGGACTGCTACAACTTTGGGAGTACAATCAATCTAATACACAAGTAACTATAGGGAGCATTGGGTGTAATCTGGAACAATAACAGTTGACAACAATCAGAACCTGTATTAAGCTTATCAATTCAACATTCAATCAATCAGGTTTTTTTTTTGTTAAATTTTCATTACAGAAGTTGGCAACAGTGCTCAGGTCGCATGCGTGTGGCTGATTTAATAGAACAGTGGGTTAAGGTAGAAAGACACATACCCGTGTGAGTGAGGCTGTGTCTCTGCAGATGGTAACGGTGGAAAAAACGCATGTCGCACATGGAACAAGCGTAAGGCTTCACTCCTAAATGCACAGAGCAAATTATTAGTCATGTGCATTCACTATGTCGAAAAATGCACGCCAAGTCATTTACAACAGCTCATTTGTATAGCTTAACAATGGTCAGTTTTCAACTTTTCATTTCCTCAGGCATTTAAATCAGTAGTTAATTTTAACAACCAGAATTTAACAAAAATTTTGTTCCAATAATTTTGATATATAATAATGTGACAATTTAACGTGTGTAAACCTAGTTGTTTGTTTATAGTTTAAAAAAAAAAAAAAAAAAAACCTACACTTTTTAAAAATCTGCAGTCAGGTTTTCAGTTAAAAACACTTTATTTTGGAATATGGAGTATTTAATTTACACAGCAAGACTATGTGAATAACAGCCAAACAAAACCTTCTTTGTTTTTATTATTATTATTATTATTATTATTATTATTATTATAATGCTGCACCAAAACCTAAAACGGAGATGTTGCTCAGAAACCGTTAAGTGCACTCGTATAGTATAGAACTGAAAAAGTTCAATAAAAGAATTTCATACTGTACAATACCACAGCTATACTACAAAACCATACTTGGTGTACACAAAGTATGAATGTGAATGAGTGCATGTGTAGGACTGTATTAGGAATTACTGTGCACGAGTATATTTAATAGAGAAGAAAATTCACCAATAAAGACTGAAATTACTCCTTTCTAGCCCTGGCTACAAATCCCATTCGTGAAGAGATGATATGCAAGAATACACGAAGCAAAGCCTCAGCAGCTCTGATTCGTTGAATGATCTGTGATGTGTGACCATTATTTTCACGAACAATAAAATTACACGTAAAAACGGTCGCTTGCATTGCAGTTGATTGAGTATAAGAGACAAGACATACCCGTATGGGTGATGCTGTGTCTCTGGAGGTGGTAGCGTTGAAAAAACCTCATATCACACATGGTGCAAGCAAATGGCTTCACCCCTAAACGTAGAGTACTAATATTAGAATATGCGATTTTGATATTTGTCAAGAATGTAACTTCTAAGCTTGAATCTGTATTTTTAGAAAATGTTTTACACATGTTGCTCACATCACTAGCTAGGAATGAGTTTTAAGATACCTAAAATTAAAAAAAGAAGAGAGAGAAAAAAAAGATATATAACATTATATATAAATTAGGAAATACCAAAATACTGAAAGGGGGAGGGGAATGAAATTGAAAATACTGACCAAATCAAAATATTACTGGGACAAAAAAAACACCTAGCAAAAATTGGCAATATTAGACATGCGACTTGGTAAATGTTTAAAAAGCAATATGCTTTGGCAGAGGAAATTGACACGTACCCGTGTGGGTGAGGGTGTGTCGTTGAAGGTGGCAACGCTGAAAAAACCTCATATGGCACATGGAGCAAGCATATGGCTTCACCCCTAAATAGAGTATCATTGTATTAGCATGGAATTTTCCCCTTGCAGTTCATGGTCACTCTCTAGCCAAACATGAGGGACCGTTTTAGGCTAAAAAAAAATATCATGGGAATGTTGGTACAACTGGAGTGGCACAAGTTTTTAATATTACATAATCAAAGAGGTCTAGATCAATATCAATTTCTTAATTACAATTAGTGAGTGCATGCACTTAATTGGTCCCACGCTACGGTCTTGTAAAACTGATTAAGAAATTTAGGAAAGCGATCGGGTTGCAAAGACACATACCCGTATGGGTTAGGCTGTGTCTCTGAAGGTGGTAACGCTGAAAAAACTTCATGTCACACATGGAACAAGCATACGGCTTCACCCCTAAACATACAGGACCATTATGTCAAGACTTGGCAGTGAAACTACAGTTAAAGTATAGTATGTGTTTAACACCCCTCCCAGCGACCTATTTTCAAGTCACCACATTCAAACTCGAGTTTGTTGCAGCCAAACAAACTGTTACAACTAAAACTGAGACTTGAGTGCATTGTTGCCAACTCTGTTAAGTTGAAGAACAAATCAATACATTTTTTTTTTTTTATTTTTTTATTTTTACTGTGGAGAAACAGATGTGCAATTCAGACTCGCGTTTAGCACTGCTTGTCAACTTCCAACCTATAAAAGCTTGATAAATTTCCAACCGTTTAGCCCATGGGAACTTGTATAATTATTTTTTTCTTGCTCATGCAATGACAATTGATTTGAAATTCATTAACAAAAAAACAAAACAAAAAAAAAATCATCACTCTCCGTTTTAAAATTTTGTGCCGACAATTGTGATATCTTGAAAAGATAATAGGTTTTTTTATGTTGTATTTTCACGCCCATTAGGTCACGGTGACAGTCAATTGATTAGGGACAAAAATATATTGTAACAAATTTGAAAGGAAAAAGTTGGCAACAGTGCTATATCGCTTGCAAGTGTAAACCAGGTGTAACAGGGCAAATCTGTAAGGAGACGACCCATACCCGTATGGGTAAGGCTGTGTCTCTGAAGGTGGTAACGCTGAAAAAACTTCATGTCACACATGGAACAAGCATACGGCTTCACCCCTAAACATACAGAGTACCATTGTGTTAAGATTTGTCAGTCAGTGAAACTACAGTTAAAGCACAGTATGTTTTTAAAACCCCTCCCCACGACCTATTTTCAAGTCACCCCAACCATATTGAGTGTGTTGCAGCCAAATCATCGATGGTGCAGTACACCAAATATACTGTGACAAATGAAGCGGAGACTTAAATGCATTGTTGCCAACTCTGTTAATTCAAAGACCAAACCAGTAATTTTCACTGTAGAGAAATAAATGTGCAATTCAGATGATAGTTCAGCACTGATTGTCAACTTTCAACCTATAAAGGCTTGATTAACTTCCAAGTGTCGATCTAACTTGCAATTTTCTGCTGCTCATGCACTGTTAAAACACCAACTACTGTGATATCCTGAAGACCTTATAGGTTTTCTTATGTTGTATTTTCAAACCCAATAAGTCCTGGTCAAGTTCTGAGGCAGAAATATAGCCAATCGCTTCTGAAAGGAAAAAAGTTGGCAACAGTGCTAAATTGCACACAGGTGTAGCCAGGTGTCAAAGGGCGAATCTGTAAGGAGAGACGACCCATACCCGTATGAGTGAGGCTGTGTCTCTGCAGGTGGTAGCGTTGGAAAAAACGCCTGTCACACATGGAGCAAGCGTAGGGCTTCACCCCTAAATGCACAGAGCAAATAATTAGCTCCCAGTCAGGCTCAAAACACATTCAATCCCATTTTATCCAACAAATAAACTTTTGCATGTTCCTGCATATGCAGGATTTTGTGTCAGTTTTATGGCCATCAAGATCAAATGTCATGCTTTTTGACAGTGCTTTATACATGAGCAGAACAGATAGGAGGTATCCACAATATTTGCAACATTTGTGTGTGAACAGTTATTGGGCAAGAATACTGCCATATTGATCTGAGAGTCTAATTGACGGATTTTCCTTAACCAAAGTCCTACCTCAGCCTATACCCCTCCAAAGTCCCACTTGACTCTTTACTATACCAAGGTAAAACTGAACCCTTCTCCATACCCAAGTCCCACTTAACTCTCTGCCATAGCCAAGTCCCACCTGACCCTTTACCAAACAAGTCGTACCTGTCCATATACCATACCCAAGTCCCACTTAACCCTATACAACAGCCATGACCAACGTGACCCTTTACCATATAAATATTTACCCATCTGCTCTTTTACCATACCCAAATTCCACTTGACTCTGTACCATAAACAAGTCCCACATGACCATTTATTACTACCAGTCCTAACAGTCCCTTAACCAAGTCCTGCGCAATCAAACTCGAGTTCTACTTGAGCTTTTACCATACCGAAGCCCCACCTGCCCCTTTATTATAACCAAGGCCCTCGACACTTTGCCACAGAAGTCCTGCCTTTTACCAAACCCAAGTCCCACTTGACTCTTTACCATACCAAAGTTCCCCTTGACCCTTTTCCATCAAGTCCTACCTGTTCCTTTACCACAGCCAAGTTCCTCTTGACCCTTCACAATACACAAAGCCTGCTTGACCGTGTACCATTGCATGCTGCCAAGACCCACTTGACCCTATATCATACCCACATTACACCCATATCACCCAAACTTTTTACAAATCCCGGGTTGACGATTCCTACTTGGCATATCTTATAAAGTTATCATACACAAACCCCCATACCCGACCCCTGGTCATACAGCCCTATCTAAATCTTTACCACATCAAAGCCAAAAGCTACAAATGGTCGTATTCCCTCCTATCCAAACAAACTTTACCTTAAATATACCTGGACCCTTTGTAGGAAGCAAACTGAGGTGGTAATTGGCATCATAATTCATAATCGCTTTTCAAAACGCGATTAGATGAGTCACGTGTCTCTCCTCATTTTTAATCCATGGCAAGTATGTTTAAGAGAATCAGTTTTGGAACTAACCCACTAACATAATAAACTTAACTTTTTCACCATAATCCCAAATAACCATAAATTCATGGATATGAAAGAAGGAACAAGTAAGCCAACTAAGTCAATGATCTTTAAGCCATTTTCTTGATGGATTAATAGCCTGCCCTTTCTGAAGTCTGTCCTTTCAATCATTTAAAGAGAATCCAAGACTCAGAACAACTTTTCATAATATCCTTGATGTGCCAAGAGGTTTTCATAAAAGCTTCATGAATCAGTGATGTCCCTAAATGCACCAGTATCATATTTCCCCAACGATAAGCCACCCCATATTAAAAGGCCACCCATTCTATAAGCTACAAAAAAACGCTCATTTATGTTTTAAAGCTCCAAGATAAACCGCCCCATGTTATTAGCCACAGTGTTATAAAATGGCCAGACACAGAGAAATGACCTAAAGAATGGATTCTCACACAGCGTGAGAACAATCAAATAGTTTCATTAAAATGAAGGCACAAGGAATGGTGACTGAAATGGCAATTGATGACTTCAAAGTGGGTCATAATTGGGTTTCTCGCTTCCTGAAACGAAATGGTCTACCTATCCAAACCAGAATGGCTGTGGGACCGAGACCGCCAGAGGAAGAAACTTCACAGTTTAGAGACTTCGTCGGCAAGGAAATCGAGGCACTGAAATTAACACCGGATGACGTCATCAACATGGATGAGGCCCCAATGCAGATGGACATTCCATCAACACGCACTGTCAATAAGGAGGGTAAAAAGACCATATCAGTAACTACCACAGGTCACAATCGGAAAAGTTTTCCAGTTGTTCTAGCTTGCACAGCAAGTGGCAAAATGCTGAAGCCATTCGTGAATTTTAAAAGGGTGAGACAATGCCACAGAAAAAACAACCCAAGGGTATCGAGGTCTCGGTGAACAAGAAGTGCTGGATGAATGAAGACGTTATGGTGGAACGGGTGGACAGATGTTACAGAAGGCAGTCTGGAGCTGGATTTTTTTTTTTTAAACAAGTTGCCGTCCTTGCAAATTTTCGACACTCGATCTGCTTATCTGATGGACAGCGCTCAGAAGGCGGTGAACAAGGTTGGTGGTCATGTGGCTGTAATACCTTCTGGACTTGCATGCAAACTGCAGCCATTTGATAATGCTGTAACAATTCATAATTCATATGCTTTTTGATCTATGAACAGTCACTAGCTATGATTCTTTGCAGTAAACAGTACATTTAAATTCAACGAGTCATTTGGGTATGTCATCTTTTTAAGCACTGAATTATACTTTTACTGAATGTGTTTCCGTGTTTTTAGATAGGCCGCCCCATTTAAGCAAGCCGCACATAATACGAAGGTTTGAAAAATTAATGTATAAGCCTCGGCCTATCATTGGGGAAATACGGAAATAAGACAATACAAAAAAAATCTCAGTTTAGAAACCATTCCACGTTTTTAAAAGCACTCTCTATAATGCTATGAGTTACTTGAGCAAATGTGTCAAGTCCCATTGAGGCAAGATAGGAATCCATGTACCAAAGTACTTTATTATCAGCAAACTTAATATATAACACGCCAGTTTCTTGGCCATCTCTGATCAAAATATCAAAACCAATGCTTTTGAGTGGCACAACAGAATAACAACATTTGCCCTATTGCCAGGAGATCGCAAGTTCAAATCTCGGGGTATGCCTCAGCCATCCATGGCCTGGAATCGAAGACAGCAAAACTGGTTATTCTAGGTGTGTGGGGGATGACATACTCTCTCTTCCATATCAATCACAGTGACAATAGGCAGTATGAGGTGTCTTGAGCTCATGCATGCAGAAATGTGTAGATAGCACCTTCCTCCAAGAGCGTTATGCACATCATAGCCTTCGCTCCACCCTGAATGGTGATCTTCCTGTGATCAAAGAGAGCTGCCTGGTGGGAAGTGGGGGATTGGACAATTCTAAATTAAAGAGCAAATTTTTTTTGGGGGGGTGGGGGGTGTCAAAATCATTTTGTTCTTGTCAAGCTGTAACAAAATAAGAAATAAATGTAAATTCTAGTTATGAGAAATTAAGAATCCCTGGTAAAATCAGTGCAACAACATGACTAAAATGTATTCAGTTAGGTAGCCTCTTCTCTCTAATTGAAAGTTTTCTGCTATTTGAAAGGACAAGGAAAGGCTGTTGTGCTACTGTTTTGTATTATCCCTCCTCCCTTAGTGTATTACAACTTTTCTACATTTACTGTCAATTACGTACGTTTGCCCTAAAATACGTGTTCCACACAAAATATTGACGGGATCATGAATATTGTGGATACTCTGCAGAATACTGGCCCAGAAATACATAATATTTGCAGACAAAGTGGTTGCAGGCACAACCACTGCTTCCTGCATAGTACTGAATATAATGTTATTCATGGTGGGGGCAAAAAGATTTAGTATGAATCACAAAATATAGACAAGTGATTGCTTTACAAAAAAGCAGAAGCCATGCTGACGGACATCTAGCATGCGAAACAGGCAATGGGGAAAAAAAGGAATGCTACGGAAAGTTATGCACTGCCATAAGCAGAAAGAAAGCAGGGAAAATGTATGGAAAAGCTTACTGACCGATCAACAGTTACAAAAAAAGAATAACAAGATGTAAAGTGCGTTGATGCAGCCAACTGCAACAGTAAAACATGGCGAGTGATTAGGATAAGAGGGGTCATTACCCGTATGAATGAGGCTGTGTCTCTGAAGGTGGTAACGTTGGAAAAACCGCATGTCACACATGGTGCAAGCATACGGTTTCACCCCTGAATGCACAGAGCAAAATATAAATCATACTCCCTAAAAATATCAAATTATAGCTGAATTATCCTACAACAGTGCATTCAGAGTATAGGCCTCTTCATAGTTTCCTTATTATATTTTTTCCCCTAATCAATTTGCTCATCGGTCAAGGTTTTCAAAAATTCTTTTTGTTTATTAAACAACATAAAAAAATATAACAATTACAAGTATTCAGACCCTTTAACTCAGTACTGACGCCCTTTAGAATTAATTACAGCCTCAGTTTTCTTGGAAGTGATACTACAAGCTCGACTCAGATGGATTTGTGGATCTTGTAACCCAAGACCTCATCAAGATATTCATTCTTCTTTGCAGAACCTCTCAAATCCTGTCAAGTGTTAGGGGGAGGATCAATATGAGGCTCTGCCAGGGCCATTTAAGAGCATTTGTGGGCTTGTCCCAAAATCACACCTGCTTTGTTTTTAGTCACTGTTGAGTTAGAAGGTAATTCTTCATCCCAAATAAGCACCCTTAAGCAGGTGTGGTCTAAATCCTAAGAAACTTCCTAGTTCCTGCTGTTGAAAAACACAGCCAGCTAAACCAGCAAGATGCTTCCACCACCGTGTTTCATTTGGCTATAAAGTCCTTCTTGGTGATGTTCTGCAAAAATCTGCCCTCCTGACGTTCTTCCATCTCCATCAAGTTTGTGGTCACCTTCATTACTAAAGTCTCTTCTTCCCCACTTGCTCAGTTGGATTGGTATCCAGATTCCAGAATAGTCTCTATGGTTCTATAGGCCTTGTAGTTAAACAAACAATCACGGAAGCCACTTACAGACCACCAAAGCTGCGAAATACGGGGTTTCCTTCCCCCAGATTTTGACCTCTCTGATGTCAAAAGGTAATTTATTTCATCTCATGTCTTGGGGCTTTTATAGACAGAAGTGTTCCTTTCTAGAGCATCAATTCATCACAGTCAAGCTTGTAACAGTTTGTATTAAAAAAAAAAAACTACAAACATTATGAAAGCTCAATGGAAACAGTGTCCAGTTTTGAACTTCATATCAAAAAGGTCTGAATACTAGTCCAAATGTACGTTATATTTTAAATTTTGAACATAAACTGAAAAATTGGTTACGCTGTGTCATTGTGGAGAGGATTTTTTTTGTTGCTAGTTTGATAAACAATAATAATGAGGGAAAAGTACATACTATGCATAATATCTATATATATATATAAGGCTTGACTATTTCTTGGGTAGATTACTTAAATTTCATCAAACTAGATAGCATAATATCTTAATAATCGGCTGTTGTGCTAGGTTAGATAATTTATCATATATTAGACTATATGTCACATATTTGGCAACAATTTGGCCGCCATTTGGACAATGACAATTATTCCATATGTGTTGCAGGTACAAGCTAGATGGAACTAGCACAAACTAAAAGAAAATGAGAATCATGATATGCAGAAGAGCACAGGTCAGTTTTAAACATTTACAACATGCGAAAATAACTACATACAGGAATATCAGAAAATAAATGGTTATGCTAGGATATCTATCTATCTCAAGAGGTAAACAAGCTGTGAACTTTGTGCCTGACGTGACTGGGGTTTTATTGTGCAAAATTTATTCCAGAGCAGCAGTTTAGTGGCATGCTTCATCACTTAAGCTTTTGTTGGAATGATAAGAGGATACAAATTTTTTTTAGAACCAAACGCAAGTAAAAACTGAAAGGTCACTGGATTTACGAGACCCAAATATTTTGATGCTTGCAACCAATTTGCCAAATTCCAAAAATCTCAGTGAGAGGTAAATATTAAATTTTTTCGTTTGATAAACATTGCCTTGTTAAAAATCTTCATAAAAATAGTGTTCTATACAAAATTACGGGACATTCTGTGCCAGGTTTTTCCATATACTTCCCTGTAAAGTAGGACAGACTCCAAAGTGCTCCAAAAATTCTACCTACTCCTACATAAAATCTATAATTTGTCACTATTAAAATGTATCTCAGAAACCCTGTACGGTACATTGTGCACCGTAGAGCACAAACCGAGTACTGTGTTTAATTCTGTACTGCGATATTTCAGGCAATAAAGTTACACTGAAAAATTGCATTTAAATATATGAAAAAAATCACATTTTAGTTTTATCCAAACTAAAATTAGACAATTTCCCTCATGAATCAGAATGATCTAAATTAGAATAGTAGACCAAAATATAATCAAACAAAATAAATAATCAAACATAAATAACCAAAGTTTCACATCAATATACAGGATATGCAATATTTTCTTTTGCTTTTATAATCGTTTTTCAGAAAGACACACTAAATTTTATGTTTTACATTACATCTCAGTTCCTCTCACAGGTAAGTATCTTGTGCGTATAATTTAGGATTATATGTGGACTGTTCCACTTTTTCTACATTTCATAGCTGTGACTTAGAAAATTTCGGATTTTATCAGGAAAAACCATGCAAAGAGGGATTTCTCATACCGGTATGAGTGAGGCTGTGTCTCTCCAAGTGGTAACGCTGAATAAACCTCATGTCACATATGGCACAAGCAAATGGCTTCTCCCCTGGGTGAGGGGGAAGGGGGCACAGGAAAAAGCAAAGTCATTAAAGTTTAACAGATTTTTAGCAAAGATCTTTAACCAAGAAAAAAAGTGACATTAATTACATAAATATCAATTAATAATAAAAATTTATAACAATAATAACAACAATAATAATAATGCAAACTACAAAGAAATGCTGATTTTTTCCCCCCATACCAGTGTGAATGAGAATGTGTCGTTTCAGATGATAGCCGCTTCTGAAGGCCCCATAGCAGTGATCGCAGATGAAGTTCTTCTGGACTTTGGAAAGCGGACAATTTCCATTCTCATCCACCACAACAGCCTGGGAGATATATATATAAATATATAAATATAAAAAAGGTCATCCTTTGCTTATGAGCAATCATGCATCACATTCAACTCAACAGAGCGCCTATTGCATCTAATGGTCAAAAATGGCAACTGCAACAATCGCTAACAGAGGCCTAGTGGGGCATTAATCACGTTGCCCCATGCTTGCTTTTCAGTGAAAGAGCAACAGATAAGACACATAAGGACAGAGATGCCAACTTGTGCTATTTTTTATTACTAAGCACTCACCATTATTTATAACAAATAATCAGAATTAATTCTAATGTACAGTACTAGTCAAATGTTTGGACACACCACCTAATTCAATATTATTTTCTTTATTTTTATTACTTAAAAGTCACTTCAAGTCTTAAAGTAATGATGGCGTGTTGATTCTCTTTACGCAGTTGAGAAGTTCTGGACATAATACGGATGACAACAGTTGTAGAATAACACTACCTCCATGCAACACAAGTGATGAGCTCAATCGCAGGAGGCAAGAAACGTCCCTAATGAACTTTTGACCAGGCTCACCTGTTAACTGAAACACATTGCAGGTGACTACCTCATGAAAGTGGTTAAGATAATGCCAATAGTGTGCAAAGCTGTCAAGTTTCATGCTGGCTACTTTGAAGAATCTAAAATCATGGAACACATTTTGTTTCTTTAACTTTTTTGCTTACGACACATACGGAATTATGTTCTGCGAGTTATTTCTGAGTTCTGATGTCAGCAGAATTGTTCTCCAATGTAAAAAAAAAACAAAGAAAAACACATGAATGATAAAGGGTGTACCAACTTTTGATTAGTAGTACATTTTAACAAAATAAAAAAGTGCAAAGTGCAAGTGCAAGCAGCGTGTCTACAGTGCACAGACCCATCTCCATTGCAGGATATATTGCAAAGATGGGGACAGGGAAAAGTATTATGGAGTAACGTGTGTAAATCTAAAACGCGTGTGAAAAGTGTATTTCACACACTGAGAAAAACAAGAAAATTCCTTCTCATCTCCAATGCTGAATTGTTGGTCATAGTTTCAGGTCTTTTGTGTGCTTTTTAAAATGCAGTTATCCTCGAAATCTCACTGAAACACTGCAAGCAATCCTGGGTTACGACATTACCTGAACACCGAGGAACAAAGGAACATCTGAAAAGAGATGCTAATCCGTATGTTGAATCAACTCTTTTGACAGGATTACTTTAAACGTTCAATAGCCAGTAGCCTGTAGTGTGAGTCAGATTCTCAACTTCATTTTGCTTAAGGCTTTGTGGTCATTCATGCCACACGACAACATCAAAATCCATAGTCTCCACCTGCTGCTGTAACTGAGAAGAGTAGGAAACTTCATTCATTAGATGAAGTTAATCATAAATACTGATACCGGTAAGAAAAGTGTAAAAAAAAAAAAAAAAAAAAAAGTTACCGCTGGCGGCCAATTTAATTAATTAATTAAAAAAAAAATTTGCTTACCTCTTTGTCTTAAATTAAACATTAAAGTGGATATACACGAGATGTCCTTTATAGCGCAATAATATAAATTCCTCCTCGTTGGCTAGCTGCACTGAAACAAAAGAATCTTCCAGTTCGTCGCAATGCTACGGTTTAAAATGAGCAATTTGTAAACGAGGCCTATATACAGGAGAGGGGCCTTGAATCATGCACACTAGTGAATCACCAAACCAACAAGGAATCCGAACAAAAGCAGTGACGATAAGTGGTCTGTTAAAATTATGAAGTGTGCAGACATTTCACAAGCAAGCAGAAAGCTTGAAAAGATGCAGTGCTTTTTCTGCACTCTTCTGGCTCGTCATGGCTATTTTTACTCCGTTTCCTTGATTCTGCATGTTTTTGTAGTGTCTGTTTTACTCAGTTTAACCTTGCATCAGTGCACTGGTATATAAAATACTCTCACTCCACACAGTACATCCAACCTTGTACGAGGAAAAGTGATAGAGAGAGAACAGCCGTGGAATTCAGCTTGTTGGTCTGGTGACTCAAAAACCCTCTCCTCCACAGAGTCCTTGTTTACTAAGTGCCTCCTATAAACCAGAGTGTTACGGCTAACTGGGGGATTTTTCCGTGTCCGTGCACCAAGCCAACAAAGATGAACTGCTTGCCACGGAAGAAGAAAAGTATGAAGCTTTTTTTTTTTTTTTTTTTAAAGTGTTTTTTAACTTGATAAAATTCATTGCTGGTTCACAAAAGTGACCCCACACCCCCACCCCACCATTATTTTTTTTGTGTGTGTGTGTGTGGCTTCCCTTATTTTCCATTACATCAGTGATTCCCAGTGCTGTGACCAATTGGTTAATGCGAAATTTTAAAGGACTTCCAAACCAACCAGCCTCGTGACGTCGCATCCGTCGATAGGACAAGACAGCGCTGCATTTGCTTGAAAAACCTCTTTTAGATTACTCATTATTTTTAAACCAGTTTCACGGTCAGGGTTAAACCGTTATGGGTTTTTCAAGTGAAAATCCATATTATAAAATTATGCGAATAACATCTTAGTGTACATGAAAGTCCACTTTAAATCTTCCTGTCCTGCTCATTGTCTTTTCTTCTGAGAAACCCCTACCCTTCCCCCACGCCAAAACTTACCAACTCCTCCTCCCTCTCACACACACGCACGCGCACACACACGCCTCCCAGCACTGACCTTCCCTCCTTTCCCCTCCTGCTCTCGGACTTTACAGGGCGTTCCTGACTTCCTGTTCTTCTTCTTTAGCTGCATGTCCTCGTTCGGTCTCATTTCCTTCTCATCCAGCAGGCGAGGGGCGTGAAAGTCGCCTTCTTTACGGACAAGCTACACACACGCGCACATGTTTTAATACTGTATTCTGAAAACAATTCATCGCACATGATTTTTCAAACAAGATTCACAATTTTACATTACTTATTAAGGTAA
>JAQLOM010000016.1:1059923-1080497 GCA_030068315.1 Chrysichthys thysi
TTACTCTCACTACCATTTCTACTTTCTTGGGACCCGTAATGAAGCTTATAGAGCAAAAATGCAGAGAAACACAACGGAAAAATGCGATGAACACGTTCACACCACACCCCGCGAACCTGAACAGGATTAAGCGGAAGAAGACGAATAAAGACGTTCACACCACGAGTGCTTGACCGGACCTGAATGTTTGTGGCGTGAAGCGTCGGTTGGCTGTCTGTACGTCAGTCGAGTATTTGTTTGTCAGTCGGGACAAAATCTGTTTGGGAATTTAGTTCGCCATCCGACACGTTCGCGAGCAGAGGGTCCGCTGTAAAAATGTTGTTTAAAAATACATTTTGTGTTTAAAAAAAAAAAATCCGTTGTAGTTTTAGTTCAATTTTACATTTCATTTTATACTTTTGAGGTGAGTTTGTGGTCTACGTCTGGATTTGTGATTGAATTGATGTCTTTTTTTGTGTCAGATTGCTGCTGGAATGGCCTACGTGGAGAGGATGAATTACGTCCACAGAGATTTACGAGCAGCCAACATCCTTGTTGGAGACAGCCTGGTGTGTAAAGTGGCTGATTTTGGACTCGCGAGACTCATCGAGGATAACGAGTACACTGCTAGACAAGGTGAGGGGGCTATTTTAGGAGCGCCAAAAAAAATTCCGTCGTTTACTGAATTTTAAAAGCAAACTTTTGTCATATTGAATGATTTTTAATAAAAGAAAACTAACTGGATGTTTCCTAGTGGCTAAAATTTTCTATTGGTAAATATTTTGTAGCCCAAAGGGGGGCGCTGGTTTCCCTTTATTTATTTACTTATCTATCTATCTATCTATTTCTTCATTTGTACAAGTGGCCATTTTGACGCTCTGTTTATAACTAGGTGCCAAGTTCCCCATTAAATGGACGGCTCCCGAGGCCGCGCTGTACGGACGCTTCACCATCAAGTCAGACGTCTGGTCTTTCGGCATTTTACTGACCGAGCTGGCCACCAAAGGGCGAGTGCCGTATCCAGGTAAATTTAACCTCATCACTGTTCCCGTTTTCTCCAGATCAAGGTTCAATCCTTTCTTCTTTCACGTAACTGTTATACTCTCAATAGTTTTGGAACAGTGTGATAAATTACATCGTGTTATAAGAAACTTTTTTTTTTTTTTGGTTTACACAAAAATTCTCATTTAAGATTGAATGGATAAGTGTGTTATGGGTTTTGTTTTTTGTTTTTTTATGGACATAAATAGCATTTTATGCTACGGTGATGGATGGATGGAAAATGGATTTCTTCACACAGGAAGGAAGAAACGCAACAACATGTTAAAATGTGAGGCGTAACCATAGCGACAGTTGACGTGCTTGGAAGCAAATCAGATGGCCTTACGCCGCTGTTAGTGTCATGCTAGCGTCGAGCAATTGTTAGCCACGTTACTATTTAAAAATATAAACTTTTGATGTCAGTCAGTATTATTGTGTGTGTGTGGGGGGGGACATCTCAAAATAAAAACGGGACTGTTTGTCCAGGCATGGTGAACAGGGAGGTGCTGGACCAGGTGGAACGTGGGTATCGGATGCCGTGTCCGGCTGAATGCCCAGCCTCCATGCACGAGCTCATGCTAAGCTGCTGGCGCAAAGAACCTGAGGAACGGCCGACCTTCGAGTACCTGCAAGGTTTCCTGGAGGACTATTTCACCTCCACTGAACCGCAGTACCAACCAGGAGAAAACCTCTAGGGCTTCCAGGGCAAGCGCAGAAACAGCGCCCTCTGCTGGTACGTTCATACTCACAAATGTGTGTATACCGGGAGAAAAGTGGGAGTTTACAGTGCATTTGACACTCCATTGGCTACGAAAACGAAGAATGCATGCTTGTGATTTAAAAAAAAAAAAAAAAAAAGTCTTGAGCAAGACCTCATGGTGGACGAACATTAGCCAAAATGGTACGAACAGAGCCCTCTATAGACTTCGCTAAATCCGAATCTTGTCCAATTGAACGATTTTCCATCCAGCAGAATACTGCCGCGCACCGGGAGGTGCCAGAGATTATCCTTTCTGCCTTTTTTTTCCCCTGTTCATTTTTTTCTTTACCCATCTTGAAGGGAAGAGCAGGAAGATAGAACGCCACTTAGCATGCACTGGCTGTTGACAAAGGGCTGCGATTGAATAGTCACAATCCTAATTGGTGTAAAAGTCCCAAACTGTAAGTCACTCAGAAGTATAAAACCCCACTCCTTTAAATAAAACGTGTTCAAACATCTCTTTATTGTATAAGTTGCCTTTATAGTTCCACCGATTGTTATTTATTGGATATTTAGAGGGGGGAAAAAACCCATAAATAGGCGTTTATGTACAAGCAGCTGTGAGTTTGCAATACAGTGATATGATGGCGAACTGCGAATTCACCTGTATGATTGTTAGCTCCAAAACCACAAGTAGGGTCGTCGGCTCTGAAAACAGAAATAACGACTGTTAATTACGACAAGACAAATATGATTATTAGCAGTGAACAGGAAAATATGATGATCTATAAATACACGCATGCAGTTGTTATCTATGAAAACAATTCTTGTTTGCTAAGAATTCACCAATTCAGTTATTGCTTACAAAAACAGATTTGTTAGCTACAAATGCGATTTTTAGGTACAAATATGACTATTAGATGAAAATACAACTATTATCTACCATTATCTACAAATATGACTCTTAGCTAAATAGGGCTATTAGCTACATTAGACTATGAGCTAAAAATACAACCGTTAGCCAAAAGTATGACTATGAGCTAAGGATCTGACTGTTAGTGGAAAATCTGACTATAAGCTACAGGTTTTTAACCATGAGTACACAATTACGCTAATGGCTACAATTCTTCAGCTGGAGACTGACTCACTGGTTGACCAACACTGTTTCAAAGCAGTTCATTATATCAATTATAGGATTACAGGATTGCCTACAGCAAGATGGGAAAACACGACGCACCATCATGCTAAGGGAACGAGATTGACCAGACTCTTTGGTTTTAATCGCAATAATTCCGTCTTTGGTTCAGAGTAAAACGTGTACACCAGGCATTTCTTCCTGAGTCACTTATTTATTTCTTTTTATTGGAAATGAAATGATGCAGTAATGGGATGAAATGACAAATGTTTGGTAGATAAGATGACACTTGGGCAATTCGTTTTGTTTTAAAGTTGCGTCGATGCAATACAACGTGAGGTACACTGCAGCGTTTTTAAGATCCATTTTTATTTACCTGAGAAGATCCTCAGTAGGGCAGCACAGTGGTGTGGCGGTTAGCCCTGTCGCCTCACAGCAAGAAGGTCCTGGGTTCGATCCCCGGGTTCGACCTGGGCACCTTTCTATGTGGAGTTTGCATGTTGTCCTCGTGTCGTCGGTTTCCTCCACGTACTCCAGTTTCCTCCCACAGTCCAAAGACATGCACAGAGGGGATTAGGCTAATTGGCGACTCTAAATTGGCCGTAGGTGTGAATGTGAGTGTGAACGGTTGTCTGGCTCTGTGTGTCGCCCTGCGTTGGATTGGTGACCCGCCCAGGGTGTAACCCCGCCTCTCTCTCGCCTTCCGAAGTCACCTGGGATTGGCTCCAGCTTCCTCCCACGACCCTGACCAGGATTAAGCGGCAGAACGTGAGTGAGTGAGTGAGATTCTCAGTATTCGTCTACAAAATGGCCCGAATCTACTGACAGATTATGTGATTAAACAATAATGCAACATTAATGTTAATGGAATGTTTGGGGATTTGACTCTTTAAGTGAATCACATAGTTTTGCTTTTCGTGTGATTTCTCCACGGCTTCTGAAAATATGCCATATGAGACTATGTGATGTGATACGATACTATTTACAACTCAATACGTGATTTGAGAGATATATATAGATGTGTATATATATGTGGGTGTGTTTGAATCAACCAGCGATTCACTACAATATGATTCCGAGTTGGTTCAGTGTGATACGGTGTGAATCAGTATGGTGCCAAGAGTTCCGTTTTTGTTTTCACAAGTGAGAGGCCACACCCTCTTTTTTATTAGGATGTTGGACATGTGGAGCGGCCACGCCCCTTTTTAATAACCCTTCAAAATCCAGAGACCACACAGTACCGAAGAATTAAAAAGAAAAAGATTTTAAAATTGAAAGGAAGAACATTTCTAAGTGCTAGTACACGAGGAATAGAAACAGGCGTGCGCGCGGTGTCCGGTTTTACTGCAGAGTCTCCTTTAATCATCATAATACTAATATATCCATACAGCGAGCACTGAGTGAATCTTTACGACTCTAATATTTATCATCCGATTATCAGGTGATCAAGGTTCTGTGCGGCAGATAAAGGTTTAACAGCAACATGCGGAGAGGAGCATGCAAAGCAGGATGAAACGTACTAATATTAATATTAATTGTTTACGTGGTCATTCGTGAATCATGTCACAAAGAGCAACTCTTTGACAAATTAAACGTCACTTTCATGTAATTCAGCTCCGAAAAGCAACTTCAGAAGTATTTAAGCAACTACTGAAAAGTAGGTAAACTGCAAGATATCTCTGCGGCAGGACATCAGAGATAAAGATGCTTAAAAGTATTTTCAGGATCATGATTTTCTGAAATCATTCCCGCTCTCTTACAGGTCTGGTCTAAAACCAGCTCAAAGCAAAAACTCAAAATCCGACCATGATTAATAACTATTCTTGAACATTCTGTCATAGATGGTGTAATTATCACGTGTATTTTAATGTGACGCAGTATTAAAAACAGCTCTCCTCATTCATTCATTCATTGATTCTTTGGCATAAATTGCAGGTTATCGATCATTGCATCATTACGTTTAACTAAGCAAAATGCAAACTGCGGACAAAATCTACCTGCAGCCACGTCAATCCCGAGCGCCGCTTTGTAATTGTGATCTTAATTCGAAATCTTGATTCGAAACCATTTTAACCGAAATTTTGTCTGGAAAACCTTTTTGTTCCGTTCAGCAGCCAGTAGACACTAAAACAAACGCGTCGTGTGAAATGATCAAACATTTCAGCGTTAAAGCTGATTTTATTTACCTTTTAAAATATTTCAGTAATAAAGGTGTTTAAGTAGGACAGCGAGTGCTGCGCTTGGTTTGGAGTAGAGCAGGTTACACTTTAAAATCGCCACTCGCTTTTGCGTCCTCTTTTTTTTTTTTTTCATTCTCTCTCTCCGTTCGTAAAATTCCAGAAGTGAAAGCAAGAGACGTTTCCTTGTTACGACGTTAGCACGGAAGGATTATCTAAACAAATTTCTGATCATTTCATTCATAATGCTTTTGTGCGGTTGAACGTGATCACGTCTCAAAGTTACTCGATTTTTCATTTCTCGGAATTATGCTTGTAGGCGGTCACCACGGCGTGACGTGGACGTGATGATGGAGAAAATGGCGACTCCGTTTCACCCTCGCGAACTGGTACGATATCATTCGAACAAGTTCAAATCGAAATTCAAATTCCGAAAACAAAACGGTTGATTTTTGAGCGAAGAGGCGGGGTTTATTATTTATTATAATCGTAATTGTAGTTGATTGGACGTTGGGAGTTGGGCTGAGCGATACAACGAAAAAGCATCATCGCGATGCGGGAAAACGTTTACATCGTTAAACACCATATTTAGGTTTGCAACAAAGTGGCAAGAAAAAAGTACTGCGTTTGGGGAATAAACGAATTTTAAAATTTAAAAACAAAGAAAAAAGGAATTTAACACAAAAACAGGGTGGACATGAGAATAATCATTAATTTACAATTTTTTATAGATTTAAAATAAGATTTTGTACCAATTTTTGACCTCGCCTTCCAATCAGAGCTTGTATTAAATACGTGTTTAAAGTCATAGATAAACTGACCTTATTAACAATTCCTCCAAAGTGTGCATTGTAACAAAAACCATCACAGTCTTGAGGTCAGCAAATCGCTCCGCCCACACGGGAACTCGTCCACATTTTGTGTGAGATGATGATGATGATGATGATGGAGGACATGTTTTTTCCCCTGTATGAAAGATTAATTTACGTTTTCAAGAAAGTTAAGTTGAAAATAAAGTAAGTAATCTAGCTATGCCCTACTATGATTTTGTGATGTTATATTATACTGGATTTTTTGTTTTTTGTTTTGTTTGTTTGGGGTTTTTTTGTTTTTGTTTCTTTTATTTTGGAAACCGTGTATTGAATTTGTAATTTATTAATTGCTCACCAAAATGTTGCCCTTTCTTCCTGCTACTGAGTTAAACTACTGACTGTCCTCAAGCGTGTATTTTTTTGTTTTGTTTTGTTTTGTTTTGTTTTGTTTAAACCCTGTCGCGTTTGTGCTAAAGCCATAAACACTTCGACTGCTGTTTTTGTACATAGAATGATTTTTAATCCGGATTTCCAAGCAGTTCGTTATGTGTAAAAGATATTTTGCAAGCAATCAGAAATGTTTTCCTGATGACGATCAGATGTTCTGATTCTGTGTGACTGCAGATGTTTTTGGTTTCTGTTACGTTTCATAGTGAGAAGGAGGCAGAATTTTTTTAACACACAAAATATAAATGGTGCGAGGTTTGTTATTTAAAGAAAAAAAATCTAGTTTTAGGAATGTGCATGTTCTTGACATTGTAGTAATAACTCATGTACAGCTACTTTGTAAATATGATCATCTTATCCTGTAATCTTAAACTAATCGAGTGATGCAATGTGAAATTCTTACTGTAAAAACCTTTCCTTTTTTTCTTTTCTTTTTTTGTTGTTGTTGTTGTTGCATTTACATCCACGACCAGGAATAACGCTCAGATGATGATTGATGTGTTTAATGTCTGATTCATTCATTCATTCATTCAGTTTTTCTGCACCGAGGTCACTCCAGATCACTTACGCTGGTAAATCCGCAGCAGGTTTCTGCCGCTCGGTCTGTTTCCACACTTTCTAGTTTCACAAGATATTTTTGATGGAGCTAGAGAGAAACAGCCGACTAAAACCCAAAACAGGTAACAGGAAGGACATATTGTTATTGATCATTTTAGCAAATTTGTATATTTAAATTAGTTTTTATTCACTGCATAAAGTGTGGTGAGGTTAATAATAATAATAATAATAATAATAATAATAATAATAATAATAATTATAATGCCTTTAATGACAGACAGACAGACAGACCCACCCACCCACCCACCCTTGGGAAGGTTCCTCTGGGAAATTTAGTGTAATAATGTGCATCTGTAATTACTCATTTTTCCCCCAAGAAATAAAATTATTTGAAATAAAACGTAATTTGAAAGCTTCAGTTTTTATGGGAAAAAAATTCAAAGCTATTTGGGAAAACTGAGGATCAGTTTGTCATTTTCAAGTTGAATTTTTTTTTTCATGTTGAAATGCTTTGCATAGCCTCAATCATGAAAGTACAGTTACGTTTTTATATTATTTAGCTGGTAATTAAATTTTCTGTCAAAGAGTGAAATTCAATTTCAGTTGAAATCTCAATGTCTGCTGTTACAATAAAAATTCTTTTTTTTTTTTTTTTAATTGAAATTCAGATTTTTAATGGCCGTATTCTACAGTTGGTGATATGGTAATTTAATTATTTTGTTTTAGCATGTTTAATTTTTATTCTTCTTGTTGTTGTTCAATCATGTTTAAACATTTTACATCTAATAAAAGATTTCTTTAAACATATTTGTGCCAAAACAAACCTTTGGGACTTTCGATCAGCTAGACTTTTTGGCAGTTTTTCTGTTATTTCACTTTTTACTTCATTCAGACATAAAAGTAACTCCTGTGCAGAGAAATGTGTGACCATATACTAAGATTTGCTTTTAAGAAAGTGTTTTAAAAAATTCTACATATATAAATGAATGCTTTATTCCTCCATTTTTTCCAAAATGAATGTTAATTCAGTTAATGAAATGGAAGCAAGAACCTGCAATCAGGAAAAAAAAACATTCAGGAACTGATGGGTTTGGCTTTTTATTTTTATTATTATGATTATTATTATTATTATTAAACCTTTCTCATTTACTGTAGAAGTGCTGTGAACATGTGAATCGACTCTAGTTAAACAGGTGAAAGGTTAAAGGTCAAGCAGAATCTTCTGCACAATTAACAAGTGACTTCTAAATTTTAGAAACTGATCCTTGGTGGAGAAACAACCTTTTAGCCGTGCATCTTTCATCTGCAGTTATATTAGACAAATGAATGAGCAGTTCTGAGATCAGAAGGTAGATCTGAGTGTTTCTCGAAGCCTATGCAGACACACGCACACCATGCTTGAGCTCTTTTCGAATCAACCTGTACATGAATTTTTAAAAAAAACCCAAACATTTAATGAATTGGGGGGAAAAAAGAAAGGTTTTGTAATTATTTTGCGTGCAAACTGATTTGTTGCAAATGGGTCTTGTTTCATTGTATGCTGTCATTACCAGTGGATGTGCAATAAATAAATTTAAGGTTGTTTTATAATTATACAGGTGCGTGTGTGTGTTTGTGTGTGTTCATTGTATTATTTTAGATCATTTATCTCCATTTACTTTAGAGATGGAAAGGTATTACTTTTGCTTTTCCGATACTGAACTCTTGAGTAGCCTCTGGTATTGACAACTGTCTGATATTTATTCTTTAAAATGATTTCATCGCCAAAAAACCCCACATAACTAAAACAGCTTGTTCACACACACAAACAAATCACTTCCACTGAAAATGTAAACAGATATATTCAGGTCTGGAGTGTGGAGCGTTTCTGGATATCTGATGTGAGTGCATGTCTCATACGTTTTGTGATGGTGTTAACACGTGGCCTGCTTTAACCTGCTTTTCGTTCTTTCACTACACGCCCTTCATTAAGAGTTTAAGATAGATCTTGTTCCAGGATCGGGTCAGATTCATTTGTTTTGTTTATTTATCTACAAAAATCCGATGCACTGGTTTGTTGTTTTTATTTTTTTGTTCTACATTTCTAAAATGCCTGCATCTGGAAGGTAATGCACATGTCATGATGCATGCATGCAAATGTTGGTGTTTTTTTTTTTTTTTTATCTCTACATGCATGCATGCATTATAATAGTCACAGTAATTTTAGCGCGTGCAAATTAAACACCAGACACTTTAAATTATAAAAATAAAATAGTTTTATGTAGAACCCCCCTCCCCCAAGAAAACACCCCCAGGTTATTTCAATGCCATAAACACGTGTCATGAGAAAACTCCAGACTCGTCACCCGCTGGACGCTGCAGATTTCCCCATCACGTGCGCGTTCCCGCTGCTGAAAGGACGTCATACGCAACGTGCGCGTGACCGCTCCTGAACGACAAGATGGCGGCGTCCGCCGGATCAGGTAAAGTGAGTTTTTTTTCCCCCCTTTTCGTTTAAATGCTGCATGGAATTGTTTTCTAACTCCTAAATGCACGTTTCGATAAATACATGATGTTTTGACACACTATTTCCAAACTCCGTGCCTAAATCTATGTCGTTATTTTACAGAATTCAGTGGGGTCTGAGCTTAGCTAGCCAGTTAGCATTTTCGACTTGTCATTATTCCTCACCCGTATTCCCATGCCTAAGTCCCGCCTCTTGCGCTGCGATTGGTCAGGAGAGTTACAAGTCCCTGGTCTGCGATTGGGCAATATCGTTAGGTGTCGCGCGCTATGATTGGTTAGGATCGTCTCTTCACTGTGTACGTTATATATTGTCATCTTTAACGCATTCAGACTCGTATTTCAATGTACAATTATTGAATTGTGAGAATACGATTTATATTACACACTTAACGCCAGCTGTTATTTAAATTAAAATACCCACCTTCTGATACGAGTGACTAGCCAATCATAGCCCAGGAGGCGGGGTTTGTCGGAATACGGGTAGGAAGGAACTTGTGCCGGTGTCTCTTTATTTTATGGTGTTTATTATTATAGATATATTTACACTCCTGGCTTAATAGTAACCAATTTCCACTGTTTCTTCGTCCAAAGACTGAAGCGCACTGTTGAGCTCCTGGAGTTTGGTCAGCCGACCATGCTAATTCGCGATAGCTAACTAACTTAGTCATTGCAGTGTCATGACAAATGTTACTGAACCTGCAGAACAAGCTGGGGCAAAAACAAACACGCCCGCGTGCGTCTGCGTGCATTCTAGCGGATTCTACGGTGCGTTGTGGGGAAGTGACACGTCTCCATGCCGTTATTCGAGGAAATAAAAATCTGCATGGACGCATTTTGGAGTATAATATAGGTGTATGTAAAATCTGCATGAATGCATTCCGAGAAACGGGTAGATTAACATGGAAACATCCTCTTCATGCATGCATTGTGCCTTGTGGTGCAAAACGTGTCTGCGTGCATTTCAGGAAATAAAGCATGTGCGATAGCATTTTCTGGGAAATGGCTGATACACGATCACTTTCGGGGTCAAGTTGTATGTGTGTGTGTTATAACACGACTGTGACGTAGTGCAACTGCTTGGAATGTGCATGCATTGTGGACAACAAGGCGGAAATAAATAACGTCACACACCTGCGTGCATGCTCATGATGAGAGGAAGTAAGAATTCAGGATGAGTTCATGAATTATTTTGCTGTAAAAGGTAACGGGTGGGTGGGAGGTTGTCTTGGATGTTGTGATTTAGTGCTGTGGATCCTTCATGCTCATCCTCTGGCTGTTCCAGGTATCAAAGTTCCACGTAACTTCCGGTTGTTGGAGGAGCTGGAGGAGGGGCAGAAGGGCGTGGGCGATGGGACGGTGAGCTGGGGTTTGGAGGATGATGACGACATGACGCTCACGCGCTGGAGAGGAATGATCATCGGACCGCCCCGGGTGAGAGTCTGAAAGCTTTTCCTCAGAGTTCCAACACCCCATGTCCAACACCTTGAGCCCCCTTTCACCCCAAGAGTGGGCGGGGCCGGGGGGGGGGTCTGCATCATTGCATAAGCTCCACCCTTTAATATGGCATTAAAATGAGCAGATAATAAATATAACAATAAATGATAGTTATGGAGGGGGTAGAAATGCTAAAATATATCATTACAAATGTGAATTGAGTTAAATAATTAGAAAGATTAAAAATGGAGTGAATGGAATTATTAATGACGTAATTTAAAAAAGTGTACAGTAATTAAAAAAAATACAATTTAAATCAAGGGTAAAAAAAAACAGGACAATGATAAAAGGAAAAAGTATTTTAAAAATCCTAATAAATAACTAAAATGCAAATAATTAGGTCAAATAATAGTAAAAGTAGAGTAAACTACATTAACTGAAGTCATGTGAAAATATCAGTGTAGTAATAAAGTGGAAATGTAAAAAGAATAAAAGTACTGTAATGCAAATAATAGTTATATATGTGTGTGTGTGTGTGTGTGTGTGTGTGTGTGTGTATATATGCAATAATGTGCTGTGTAATATACATGAGCAAAAATAAAAGGGGGGGAATAACAAAGATAAAATAGGGAAAATATCCTACTTGATATAACAATAAATGTGCATGATTATAATAGTTGCATAGTTTTAGAATTTATGTAATAAAATCTACATTATATGGGATATTAATTCTATTATACATTGTAAAATATGTACTGTGTAATAATGAATGTACTGTAATATAATACATTTATGCTAAAAATGGAATCAAATTACCATTAAAAAAATGGAACTCTGTGAAATAGAATAGGAAGTCAGTGATTTAAAAGAATATAATAAAAGAAAGGGTTTAAGAAATATTAAAAACATAATAAGCCTGAACAGAATTGAATAAACGTGTAGTAATTAAAGTAGCAGTTACTTTAAAATAAAGCTGGAAGTATGTAAAGGAATAAAACTAAAACGCACTAATAAAGATGTGAGAATAAAGGGATAGTCTTGGTGCGCTGATATTCCGTGTGTAATTTCTGAACTGTTCTGCACTCCTCCTCAGACGATCTATGAGAACAGGATATACAGCCTGAGGGTGGAGTGCGGACCTCGGTACCCAGAAACGCCGCCACTCGTCCGATTTGTCACCAAAATCAACCTGAGCGGCGTCCACAACTCCACTGGCACGGTGAGCACGGGACCTGCGAGTCGATCTGATCCACAGAAGTGATGTGTGGGGTATTTGTTGTTTAAAAAAATAATAAAAATAATAATAAAACAACAAGGTTTGTAATGCGTTTCAGGTGGATGCACGTTCTGTGTCATCTCTGGCCAAGTGGCAGAACTCGTACAGCATTCGTGTGGTTCTGCAGGAGCTGCGCAGACTCATGATGTGCAAAGAGAACATGAAGCTGCCGCAGCCACCCGAGGGCCAAATCTACAGCGTCTAAACCACACACATGCACGCGTGCACACACACACACACACACACACACACACACACACACACTCCACATTCTTCCAAGACTCTCATCATTCCCTTATTTTATATTGCCCCACATCCATCCACCCTTCACCAGAGCAGCCAATCCAGCAGCTCCTCACACAGAAAATCATGGACGCATCATTATGACGCATCATCCAGATCCTCTGAAAGATCGTCTCACTGATTGTCTGGTTTTTTGTTTTGTTTTGTTTTGTTTTTTTATCTTTGTTATACATGCAAATTGTAAAATAACATAAATTATCTTCTTGAATGTATCGGAGTGTTGTGTGTGTTTTTATTTAAATGTTCAATGATAACGTGCTGCTAAAGGAAGCAGTGTGTTTTTTGTTTTTTTTAATGCTTTTATGCTTTAGTTTAGTCAAAAATAAACCATTCGTCTTAAAAGACAGTCTGGTAACTGCAGGTTTTAGAGGAATTTTAAATCTAAAATGATGGGAATAGAGTAAACTCTGATCAAATCGAGGTAATGTGTAATAATTCGTCTTTATTCGTATTCTGCTGCTTAATCCTGTTCAGGGTTGTGGGGGGAAGCTGGAGCCAATCCCAGCTGACTTTGGGTGAGAGGCGGGACACACCCTGGGCATGTTGCCAATCCACTGCAGGGCGACACACAGAGACAGACAACCATTCACATTCACACCTACAGCCAGTTTAAAGCAGCCAATTAGCCTAATCCCCTCTGTGCATGTCATTGGACTGTGGGAGGAAACCCACATGGACATGGGGAATATCCAGCAGTAGTAGTGATATCTGGAGGAATTTTCTGTCATGGTGACATACTGTATATTCCAGAAAAGCTTATTTCTTGATAGATGGTACACTATATGGCCAAAAGTATGTGCACCCCCTACTCAGGATTGATTGATGAGTTCAGGTGTTTAAGCCACACCCACTGCAAACAGGTGCATCACATCAAGCACAGGGGAGTGACTTCATATAGTTTGTCATCATTTTTCTCTTATAAACTTTTCACAGGAGGGAGGCAGAGCTGATGGGGAATTTAACTTAAAAAATAATAAAAGTAAATAAATAAATAAACTACGTGTAAGAACATCAACAATCATTTGTTAGATGTTTAACGCTACTGTAAATGGGATGGTCTGCGCATGCGCACTTCTCTCGCATTCTGTCAGGGCGCTATATGTCACGCATGCGCGGTACACTGATCGGCTAAGAGTACTGCGCATGCGCATTGCAGAGCGCCGCTTAGCGCTCTGTGTGTGCCATATTGTCTCTGAGACAGCAAAAAGAAAAATCAAAAATATTAAATAAAATAAGATAAAGTGCCGTGGCGCTGCTGAGGATATTTCTCATCACCGGATAGATTTCATCCGAAAGGTAAAATGAGTGTAATTTAAGTCAGTATATCTGGGAAAAAGTAAAAACAGGAGCCTGAAGCTGTGGATAAGCAAAGCTAAGCTAAGCTAGCGGTAACTAGGAAGCCGGTTAAACTAATGATTGTTAGCTAAGCTACCGGATTTAAGCGTGTTAGCATGTTAGCGCTGTAGCAGTGGGGGAGCTAATGCTAAACCAGCTAATAAGTTTATATTCTGCCTCATTGGTAGCTAATCTTAACCTTATGACGTAATAGGCTAAGATTGGCAGTTATTTATCTCACTGTATTATAACATTAACGTAATGTTATTAATGATAATGAGAATCATAATAATTAAGTATTTCAGGTGAACATTTTATTCATGTAGTAAAATATTTTATATATAAACAATTATGTCTTCTAATAACAATCTGAAGAAGGGATTTGTGTATAAATATTTAAAATAATAATAAAAATTATTATTATTATTATTAAATATTTCATGTGAATATTTTATTTATTAAATAAAATATTTTATATATAAACAATTATGTCTTCTAATAACAATCTGAAGAAGGGATTTGTGTATAAATATTTAAAATAATAATAAAAATTACTATAATTATTATTATTATAATAATTTATTATTATTAAATATTCCAGGTGAATATTTTATTTATGAAATAAAATATTTTATATATAAACAGTTATGTCTTCTAATAACATAATCTGAAGAAGAGATTTGTGTATAAATATGTAAAAATTATTACATAATAGTAGTAGTAGTAGTAGTAGCAATAATAATTAACAAGTATTTCAGGTGAACATTTTACTTATGTAATAAAATATTTTATATATAAACAATTATGTGTCTTCTAATAACAATCTGAAGAAGGGATTTGTGTATAAATCTTTAAAATAATTACATAACTTTAAAAGAAACCTGAATGTAAATTCTCAGCAGTTTTTTTTTCTTTTTCTTATTAGCCCCCCCCCCCCCCATGTAGACCAATCCAAATCCTTTTGTACACATGAATTATACTGAACTGATCTTCACCAGTGATGTGGACGTTGTGATGATGCAGTTTTGCTACAGAATTCCTGTTTTCAGTTTTGTTAATGTGGAAAATGCTTTCACACACGTAAAATGTAAATAACATAAAAAAAAAAAAAAGAAAGAAAGAAAAACCGATATTCACCTGGAACAGTGCGTTATTTAATATGTGTTTAACTCCTTAGCATTACACATTATGTATGGTTATAGTATAGTGTATATAGTTATTAGGATTTCTCATCTAGGCAAAACAAAACAAATAACAACAAAAAACAATCCTCCAAAAGTGACTAACTTCATGTGCCTGTTTTTAAAATGTTAATAATAAAACGCATTGTTATCGTTTGTTGCTTTTCTGTCCTGCAGGTTCAGGCGTGTCTCCGCCTCGACACGTCCCCATTTCTGTTTGAAGTTGTCGTCTCCTCCCGTGCCAACCTGTCGGACATGTCGGGTCCGGTGCCGAGCCGAGCACGGGTTTACACCGAAGTGAACACACACCGGCCCCGGGAGTACTGGGATTATGAGTCGCATGTGGTCGAGTGGGGGTGCGAAACACACCTGCTGATATCCACACACACACACACACATACACATATACACTGCTACAAATGTACATTAAATGTCACATAGTGGTGCTCATCGTGTATACTCACTCTGCCACACACACATACACATACATACATACACTTCTATAAATATACATTAGGTATCACATAATGGTGCACACTCTGTATACACACACACACACACACTGTCATTTATACTTTTTTAACTTTGTCTTTTTTCTTTTACATTTGCTTTGATTTTACTTCCTTAGTATTTTTTTAGCTTGTTAATTTTTTTATTTAGAGATTTATTGACTTCATATTTTTTCTTGACTCTTTTACCTCCTCACCGCTTTCCTCCATTAATTACTCGACTGTTTTTTGGGTTTTTTTTATTCCTATCCAAAGTTTTCTTAAATCTCTTTGGGGATGTCTTTCTCTCTGACGAGTCTGAGGAGTTTTCCGATTAAACAAACCAAAGCGTGCCTCTGATGGTAGGAACGATGTTTTACAGAAATCAGGATGATTTCCAGCTGGTGCGGAAGCTCGGGCGGGGAAAATACAGCGAAGTGTTCGAGGCAGTAAACATCACCAACAACGAGAAAGTGGTGGTGAAAATACTGAAGGTAAACATCCAGCGTTATTCGACACAAAGCGCGGATACGCGAGCGTGTGTGTGCGTGCACGAATGTGAACGTGTGAATTCTCTCCTTCAGCCTGTGAAGAAGAAGAAGATAAAGCGTGAGATAAAGATCCTGGAGAACCTGCGAGGAGGTCCGAACATCATCTCTCTTATAGACATCGTCAAAGATCCTGTGGTGAGAGCAAAAAAGTCAATATTTCACCATTAATTCTGAGCTTTTCGTTTGCCTGGAAACCTGAACCACATCGCTATTCCGACACACCACCGCAACTTTGATCGCTTGTGTGTTTTTATTTGTTAAAGAACAGTGCGTACATTTTTATCCATTTATGTTTACATTTAATATGGAAGTGCTCACTTTGCCGTTCCTTCTCCGGGCCTCTCTTTTTAATTCTCGCTTGAAGTTATGAAGATGATTTTAAAGAAAATAATAATGCAGCCGTACATCTGAATATTTCAAGACGCTGACACTGGAGACTCCTTCCATAAAGGTCCTATCGACGTGTCCTTACAGAAAGAAAAGGTGGTTGATGTTTTTTTAATCTGTGTATTATCAGCGGCGCGTCCGTGTGAAGGAGCTGATAATGTAGGAACGTTAGCGTGATCACGGCGAGCTGAATAACCTGTGTGTGTGTGTGTGTGTGTGTGTGTGTGTGTGTGTGTGTGTGTTTAACTTCACAGTCCCGAACTCCAGCCTTGGTTTTTGAACACGTGAACAACACAGACTTTAAGGTAGTTCATAAAGATGGAACAAAATTCTGTACCTCCTTGATATGCCCTTTCTTTCTTTTTTTCATCTTTCTTTTCTTCTCTTTTCTTTCTTCCTTTCTTTTCTTCTCCTTTCTTTCCTTCTGTCTGTCTGTCTTTCTTCCCTTCTTTCTTTTTTCTTTCTTTCCTTTCTTCCTTTCTTTCTTCTCTTTTATTTCTTCCCTTCTCTCTTTCCTTCTCTTTTCTTTCTTCCTTTCTTTCTTCTCTTTTCTTTCTTCCCTTCTCTCTTTCCTTCTCTTTTCTTTCTTTCTTTCGTTTTTCTTTCTTTCTTCCCTTCTTTCTTTTTCTTTACTTTCTTTCTTCCTTTCTTTTCTTCTCTTTACTTTCTTTCTTCCTTTCCTTTCTTTTCTTCTCTTTACTTTCTTTCTTTCTTCCCTTTTGTCTCTTTCTTTCTTCCCTTCTTTCTTTTTTCTTTCTTTTCCTTCTGTCTTTCTTTCTTCCCTTCTTTCATTTTTCTTTCTTTCCTTCTTTCTTCTTTTCTTTCTTTCCTTTTCTCTTTCCTTCTCTTTTCTTTCTTTCCTTCTGTCTGTCTTTCTTCCCTTCTTTCTTTTTTCTTTTCTTTCTTTCTTTTAGTAAAAATGTTTCTGGCCAGTTAGCACTCGGGGAAAGGGTGCCAATATTTAAAACATCCACAATAACAGCGTACAGTATACCGCAGCGTGTCCTGTAATCAATGATTAGCGTTTGCCGTGTCAGATATCATGATCTTTTGTCTGGTTTTTTTGTCTATTTTTCCCAATGATTACAGATCTTTGATTGCAAGCAGCTGATTGGATGATAATATTTTGTATTTAATCTGTAAAATTGTTCATTTCCTCGTGTAATTTGCGTTCTGGTTTAGATGTTTAGCCCGTGTGCCGTGATAGATTTCTATGTTGAACGTCCAGTAACTCGGCGTGGTCGGCGCTTGTTATTGTTCTCCTGTGATTTGCCCCTGATGTATTCTGTCCCACCTGCGTAAATAAAAACAGACGCCTCTATCTTTTCTCTCTCTTTTTTTTTTTTTTCTTCAAATCATCAGCAACTGTACCAGACGTTGACGGACTACGACATTCGGTTCTACATGTACGAAATCCTGAAGGTGAAACATCCCAGCGAACTCTTTCGTTCCTGTCTGCTTTGTTACGTTTGTGTTTAACGTGGTTTTTCCTTCTGCAGGCCCTTGATTACTGCCACAGTATGGGAATTATGCACCGAGACGTCAAACCGCACAATGTCATGATCGACCACGAGCACCGGAAGGTACACAAAATGGAGCCATGACACTGGCTGAAGTCTTTGTGTTTTTAAATTTTTTCACCGCATTAAACGGCGTAATTATTGTTCTGTTTTGTTTTTTCCTCCACTCAGTTGCGTCTTATCGATTGGGGTCTGGCGGAGTTTTATCACCCGGGGCAGGAGTACAACGTCCGGGTCGCCTCGCGCTACTTCAAAGGTCCAGAGCTTCTCGTCGACTATCAGGTCGGAGAAAAAATGTCGTGATGACACCTTTTCAGAGTTGAGTTCTTATAAATGAATAAATTCTTGACGCTGAAACGTTTCCAAGTGCAACATCTCACACAAGGCATTCCAAGCATTCGATTTCTTCCGACTCCGTCATGTTAAACGCTTCACATCGTTGGCTGGAGTCGTCATGCTATTCGGGACGACGCGGGTCTAACGAGGTCGAGTTGGTTTTCTAACCGGCCGCGTTTCATCCCTTGTGTTACAGATGTACGATTACAGTCTGGACATGTGGAGTCTCGGGTGCATGTTGGCCAGCATGATCTTCAGGAAGGAGCCATTCTTCCACGGCCATGACAACTACGACCAGGTAAACGGCAGCTACGCCGTCCTCAAGCTGCCACAGACGTCTTTAACAAATGATAACAAGCAATAAAAAGTGATGTTCATTTGTGAAAACAGCAAAAAAAAAAATCCTGAAAGTATGAGTATCGGCGCATATCCGTACCCGGCTGATGTTTTATTATCTTCAGAAAAGACCAAGCTTTAAAGTTATATAGATTTGGGTTTTTTGTTTATTTGGTTGGTGGTTGTTTGTTTGTTGTTTTTTTTTACTATTTTTGGAATTTTTTTTTTAAATGGCAGGAAAAAGTAAATGTCTAAAAGCACAAAGCACACAACCTCATTTTTCAGGTATACTCCTGGCCTTTTTGACAGGTTTTCCACTCTGACTAACAACCTTGTCGTGTTTCCCATCTCCGTGTAGTTGGTGAGAATAGCCAAAGTGCTCGGAACTGAAGACCTCTACGATTACATCGACAAATACAACATTGAGCTGGAACCGCGCTTCAACGACATCCTGGGAAGGTGAGTGAGTTCGGACCCACTGACAATCTGCTGCCCAAAGATAGAGAAATAAATAATAAATAATGACCACTTAAAGTCACCCGGGGGAAAAAAAATCCAATTTTTACAGCACTGTAGTCTGATTTCCTCTCGTCTATGAATATCTAATAAAGTGTTGTTTATTACTGTGTCGTTCTCTCGCCTCTCACGGAGGGTTACCTTCCATAACGTCCCACGAAAGACAAAAATCCGTGATACACGGGCGCCACCCCCCAAAAAAATGCTTTTTTTCCTATACGGATCTTTTATCTATTTCTCTAAATGTAGTGGATGGATGTTGGGGGGGGGGGGATCATTCAAGGCAGAAGTATGGGCGCTCCAGCACTGACGATACTTTGGCGAATGCTGGTTGCTTCTCCTCAAGCCATATGCGTCGTAGCCAGCAGCCAATCACAACCAAGGTTAAATGAATAGGGCTTTCCGATTGGCCAGACTCGTTCCTCCAGACTTTTTTTATTTTTTTCTTCCCCGCCAGTATCCCCACACCGGGGATTGTTCCAGAAACAATGCT
Organism: Chrysichthys thysi; assembly: GCA_030068315.1. Classification (NCBI taxonomy): domain Eukaryota; kingdom Metazoa; phylum Chordata; class Actinopteri; order Siluriformes; family Claroteidae; genus Chrysichthys; species Chrysichthys thysi. The sequence continues at coordinate 1,079,434 of JAQLOM010000016.1, forward strand.
ACGTGTTCTTTGTCCCTTGTGTAAATATGATGTACATTGTACTGTATTTTATATATTATTAATATTTTACTCCATTTTAATTCATGTTTATATAACTAAATATATAGCAGTTTAGCGGTTTTAGTATAGCGATGTTTATAGATTAAAAAGTCATAGCAGACGTCAAGGTCACGGGTGCAAAAAACAGGGCTTCGTTACCCCAAAACTGGAGTACGCAGCGGAACGAACCTGTGGCAAACGAGGCGAAGACACCAGTAGCGAAAGCAGAGGAAATGGAGCAGGAAGTGTGATGTTCTTTGGTCACTGAGTGTTATTTTCATATATTTCATGATAAAAACATCAAAATAAAGGGTGGGGCATAAAGATCTCCCACGTTTGGAGTGGGCACCGTGCGGGCTGTAGTGGTGGTCGAGAGGCGGGTCAGGTGTCATTCGGTAGGTTCGGCTCCATCATTTTCCTTTTCTACATCAGTTTTCATGACAGTTACAGCCCTCTGCTCGTGTAACTGTTTGGTGTGCAGTCGCCGACTTTGGTGTGATCGGCTCGTACTTTTTTGAAGAAGGTGGTGCAGCAGGAACTGTTACCTCTGGGCGGTGTGTTGAAATACTGGAGAACTTTCTGCAGCCCAATCTGGATGACTTGAATACAGAACGTGTGGTTTCAACATGACGGGATCACGGTTCAAGGCAGGCAAGGTCACCGGATTTAAGTCCTTGTGACATTTTCCTTTGGGGTATGCCTAAAGTTAAAGGTTTTCCAACATCGTCCTCAAACTCTTGATGATTCAAAGGAAAATCAATCTACCGTGCAACCTAGGATTGCGAGTAACTCGGTCTGCGAGTGTGTTTTGCAAGACGAGCGAGAAATTGTAATAAATTTTGCCTTGATGAACGAGCGAGGTCTTGCGATACGAGTAGTATGAGTACGCTTCGTCTGCCGAGCGTCACGTGATCACAACGTCTCTCTCTCACTCACTGTGGGATTGTTGCTCACTCGTATAGTCAACATCCGCGCTAGCGTAGAAAAAGCCTGAGGAATCCCTCACTTCACATGAGATCAGGGAG
>JAQLOM010000016.1:1083214-1094218 GCA_030068315.1 Chrysichthys thysi
GGGCCCCCCCCCCCCCCCCCCCCCCGATTTTGACTGAAAAAGAATTAGGATTAAATATCAACGCCTTTTTTTTTTTTTAAGAAAAAAAAATCAAAAGAAGAAACAAACAAAGCGCTAAGCATCAAGTGGTTTTCATTAGAAATCTTCTTTTTCATCTTTTTTTTCTGTTTCTTTTGGATTCTTTCTCTAATTTCTTGATTTGCCTCTTTTTTCCCCTGTTTCTTGGTTGGCTGTTTGGTTGGTTGGTGTTTTACCTCATCAGCAGTGCAGTAGTGTGAACGCGTAACAAGATGGCGCCCAAATCATCCGTTTCTTCACATCTCATCCACCCTTTCCTCACCAACAAACCGTGATTATGCAGATTATCCAGGTTTTCAGCCCCGTGTCGGTGTAAAAGCTTTAGCGGCCTGAACGCGACTCGTCCTCGGCGGCTGTAGAGTTTTAATCGCTCTGGTGCTTTTACGGCCCTCGCCTCACGCTCACAAGCGAAACACCGCGCGGTGTTTTAAACGCAATAACGCGTGCGCTCGGATGCCACAGGGTCGTCACGTCTACAGCGCGGGGAATGCTGGAAGAGGAAATCCCTAATCAAGATGGAGTGTTTACCGTGTGCAAACACTTCACATGGCAATATCACTTTTTCTAGATTTTTTTTTCTTTCTATGTTCCAAAACGTGCTGCTATCCTCGTCAGATGAGCTCCTAGTGGAGTCCGTTCTTCAGATGTTTTGGGGTTTTTTTTGTTGTTGTTTTTTTTTTTTACTTTAAATTTCACCCCAGAAGTGTTAATTCCATGTCATCATGCTGTCCTTTTTACAGTCAGATGAAGCTGCACTCTGATTGGCTGATGGAGGGTACCGTATAACCAATCAATGGGCTTTCTGTTAAAAACAACAAAAGGGAAAGAATAACAAGCATTCAGCGCGTGTATCCTATTTTAAAGTTTAAATACCGAACGTTTGATCAAATCTTTATGGAAGAAAATCTGGAGATTTCAGAAATCTTTCTCGCGCAAATGATTTGCACGATGACGCGGGACTTTGGGCGATTTTAAGCCAATGGGGAAAACGCAGATACTGTGCAAATTGTGTAGAAAAGAATCACCTAACGATTGTGTGTATAGTTCACGATGGACCGTGAGCCGTTGAGGAACGTCAAGCGTAAAAGCCGCCCACGTCGCTCGGACCGTCGGGGAACACGCGGGAAGGCTATGGGTTTACACCGCCGGTTTCATCAGGACAAACTCGGTTTGTTTGAGGTTTTTCCTCATCTCCCGTCCGGCGCATCGTAAGGATTTTCACTCAGACTTGGGTTGTTTTTTTGTTTTGTTTTGTTTTTTTTGTTGTTGGGTTGTTTTTTAGTTTTTTTTTAGTTTCGGCGTTTATCCACGAGGTAAATCCGATACACACTCCACACACACACACACACACACGTGTCCCCTCACTCACAGTTGCACATATGTCTCTGTCCACATGTAGAGCAGTAGTGTTTCAGGATATCTGTGTAAATAAACGTGTTTTATTTATCACGTGTTCGGTTTTCTTTAATGTCCTTACAAACTACAAAAAAAAACAAAAAAAAAATCAGCGTCTTTAGTTTAGGATTTCCTCTAAGAACGGCTCGTGTCGTACCTCTAACTTTCCAGTTCAGGTTTATTTCATGATTAGAGCGTTTTATTTAATTTTAACAAATAAGTGTGTTTCGGCTTAAAGTTTTATTTTAAAGCTTGTTCACTGATAACATTTAGTTTTAAAGCATATTTTTGTTTTAAAGTTGTTTGGGGTTTTTTTTTATGTAAAACATGATGTTAAAGATTTTATTAGAAAGCGTGCTTAAATTTAACATTTCGTTTTAAAATGTCTTTAATTTTTCTCTTGTCTAGAAGTGTGTTTGATCTTGGGATTTAATTCTAAAGCGTGTTTAACGTTTTAGTTTTAAACCTTTTAATATTAGTGTTTGATTTTAATTTTTAAACCTTTAAACGTCAACATTTAGTCTTGAAGATGTTTTAGGTAGTTGTTTTAAAGCGTTTGTGGTTTTAACGTTTGTTCTGAACATACGTTTAATTTTGGTTTATTTTTATGCAGTTTCAAAGCAGGGTTTCATCTGACCGTATTAATTTTCAAACAAGTTGCAACGTTACAGAATTATTGTGGGGTTTTTTTGTTTGTTTGTTTGTTTGTTTGTTTTTTTAAGATATAAAGTGCAAGCCAGGCTGGGAAAATGTTCAGTCTCTTTATTTATCATTTTAAAAACAATAAATAATTAAAAAAAAAATTGTAACCAGCTGATAAACAGATGAAAACAGACCAAACGTGTTCCAACCAGGACAATAACGACTTGAGGTCTTTTCCATCGGCTCGCTCCACATGATCATCACCTCGCTCGATTATCTTCGCAGCTCATCTCAATACATAGAAATGAAACGTCAGGTTTGTCCTCATCACCTGAAGGTGAACGTTATATTGACGAGCTCGTCCAGGAGACTCTCTGATATCCGGGGGAAAATCGTCTTCTCTGAAAAACACTGCGGAATTCTTCTCTGTGTGGAAACCTGGAGGAAACAACTCGGATTTAAATACGCTCTTTCCTGAAGGCCTACACAATCCAATAGTCATAATCAATAAAATGATTCCATCCCTATCGGTACTGATAATCGACTTTTTTTTTTCTTTTCCTAAATTTAAGGTGAAATTCAAAACGTGTTTTATTGCCCACGTTGGTAGCTAACTTGCTAAAAAAAAAACATTTTTTTAATTAAATTTAAAAAATCCCAATGGTTTTAATTAGACAATTTATATTACTTTTAAGCAACATTTTTAGCACTTGGGTGTTTAATAAAAATTAAAAAATTTAAAAAAACATGCTTACGACTGAAGTAGTTAAGGTTAACCAAGCTGATCGGTAAGCTAGTTAACACTAGCATGGAGCTGTTTCTAAGCTGTGTGATTATTATATTTTATGGCGAGCCCAAGAGAGTCAAGTACACGCTCGTGATGTCATGTGATCCAGTACGTGATTGGTTGATCAAATTTAAGAATAAATAATTCAGTTCGCAAGTATTTTTTTTTATTCCTTATCATGCAAGCGCTAACATTCATAGAGGGTGAAAGCTAACAAGACACAAAGTCCGCTACGTGTACTGCGATTAAACTGGTAGATTTTATGGTTTTACACAGGAAGTCTGGCCAAACATCTAAATTTTAAAAAATTACAAAAAAAAAAAAAAAAATCAAAGAAGCATTTTTCAAACTCCTAACAAAACTGGGAACTCTCCCAATTTTATTTTAATTTAATTTTTTTCAAATGTATTTATTTTTTGCATTTGGACAATTGCGGGGGGAAAAAAACCTGTTGTTAGCATCATCTGACCGTCTTTCGCACAGCTCCCTGTCGATGTCCTGCAGTGCTTTGCCTTTAGTCTCTGGTAGCAGGAGGTAGATAAAAACAACGCCTGCTACCGCGATCCCACCGTACACGAAGAACGTCCCGGAAAGACCCATCACATCTAAGAGAGACAGAGAGAGAGGACCAAATCATGTCTATTAGCATAAAACCAGAGCTGGATTAGCATTGTGCATGTTGTATCGACGGCTAAACACGCCTATGACGTTGAGGAAGGAGAAGGTGACGATCAGGTTGGCCGCCCAGTTAAAGCAACTGCTGAGGGCGAACGCTCGTCCGCGCACCTCCGCCGGGAAAATTTCACTCAGCACGACCCACGTCACTGGAACCAAAAAAACAAAAACAAATAACAGTTTATTCCTTCTGGATCCAAAAACCAAGATCCGTTTATAGATTTACGCTTCTAGAAACATCGAACACCGTTCGAGGAAGTGGACTGAACACGTATCTGTCAAACGTTATCGTATTTGTGAAAGCGGAGTTCGGGAAATACGTACGCTAGATGATTGAAAAATCCTCGTGAATGCGCTACGGTTTCTATAGTAACGGCGCATTCGCAGGGACGTGTACGGCACACGCGACGCAACGCTAACGGATTTAAAACGTGTACTCGCTCAGAGAGTGAAGGTTTCTCTAATACAGTACATCTAACGTGTGTGAGAGGAGTCGCCAGAGTCGGGGCTTTGGAACAACCCGAGGTAAAGCTGGATGTCTTTGGGACGGATGACTTCACACGGCTTTGTGGTTTCACGGTAACGTGACAAGCTGTGATTTTAACAGAGAGAGAATAAAGAGAGCCTGGTGAGGGTACGACTGCTTATGGCGGCGAAAACGTAAGCGAGAACGGGAACTAGCATGTACCATGGACGCTCCGCAATGTTAAACGTAGCTATAGATGGATAGAAATGATGTCTTTCCTTGATAAAGGAACGTGTGAAGATCCGCCGCAGGAACCTTAGCATTACTGGCGTGATGACGTGGACTGGACGTGGTAAAATATGGTAAAATTTGAGAAAACTAGCATTCATTGCTAAGTGTAATTTAATCGTACCCATTTCTTTCTTTTTGTTTGTGTGTCCGTGCACCTTTACATTGCGAATATTAAACACATAACAGGTATGAAGCTAGCTAGCTAAGCACTATCCTCAGACGTGAGTTAGTTTCACCGCAGTCGTTACCCAGCGACTGTGAGCACTTGAACGACGAGCGTATCGAGCGTTCGATTTTTCATCCTGAGAGGAAAAAATACAGAGCAAGAGCTCTGTTTATCATGATAAACAGTAAACTAGCCTAGATGTTATGTTTTTATCCTTTTTTTTAGAGCAGTAAACATTGTCGTAAATCTTTTATCCTGAAATAGAAGCAGAATTCCACGTACTTGGACCGAAGCTCACGGAAAAGGCGGCGACGACAGCCATCATGCAGAGCAAAATAATCCAATTAAACTTTCCTGCTTCATGAGGAAATGCAGTCGCGTCCAAACGTCCGGCGTTCGCCGTGATGTTCCCGATCTCCGGTAACGTGGTGTCGTTTAAACGAGAGCTGCAGTGGTTGACCGTATCAAACTCCGAATGTCTGCTCAGGAATCCGATAACCATCAAACCGACCGCCATGACGGAGCATCCGCCGATCAGGAGCGGCCTCCGGCCGACTTTATCTGCGCACAGCATGGCCGCCAACGTCGCGATGACTTTAACGATCCCGAGGCCGAGCGAGGCCGACACGGCAGATGCGTCGCTCTCAAATCCTGCAGACTGAAAGACGGTGGAGGCGTAGAAGAGCACGTTGGGCTGACCTGTGAACTGCTGGAACACGACCAACCCGAGGCCGATTGCAGTCCTGGTGCGCATGTTATCCCGCCGCTGGAACAGATTTACGATCGTATACGCCTTCTTGCGTGACTGCGCTCCATTTAAAGTCCCGTCTTCACCGCTCTCGCTCAGGAGCTGTACAACCGGCGTGTGCTGAGAAGGCAGAACCCAAATCGAAACCAACTGCGCAAGCGACGGCACGACGGCCAACCCGAACATGTACCTCCATCCTGCCTGAGCTCCAGATAAGACGTAGTTAACTGCGTATGCGAGCAAAATCCCGACTGTGACACCAACTTCATACAGAGTGACCATCAGACCTCTGCGCTCGGGCGAAACCGTCTCGGAGACGAAGATGCAGCAGGACATCGAGGATACGCACATGGCGAAGCCCACCATGACACGGCCGGAGATTAGCATAAAAAACGAGATGCTGACGCTCAGGATCATGCTCCCACCAACGATCAGAAGGTTACTGAGCAAGATGGACGTCCTCCTTCCATGATGATCAATCAGCCAGCCGCCGATAATGGAAGCCAGAATGGCTCCGATGAGGAGGGAGCTGACCACTGCCTCCTGCTGGACACAGCTCAGCCGGAACTGGACCTGGAGCTGCAGCAGAGCACCAGAGATGATTCCGAGTTCGTAGCCAAACACCAGACCACCGAGAGCTGATACGGCAGCGGCGACAACTACAACAGAGCAACCTGAGGCAAAGAGAGGCGGTTTATTAACATTGTTTATTAATTATAGGCAAATATATAAGTCTCAAACTAGGTACAGTGGAACCTCTGGTCACGAACGCCTCCAAAGACGAACAAATTGGTTCCCGACTAAATCTTGACTTTAGGTTTTGCTTGGATGAAGTGAGTTGGTCATTTTGTGAAGCATCTGCATTTGACCAATCAGTGATAGCACAGAAAGCTCCACCCAAATAAGTCCTTTTTCGGATTAAAAAGTCTCCTGCAACTAAACTAAAATCAGTTCCAGTTCCTACTGGAGATACAGTATTTCCTAAAAAATTGCTGAGTTTTTAATAAAAGGATGGTAGGAATGTGGCAAAAGTTCTTGAAACATCTGCTTTGATTAAAAAAAAAATGTGCCTAAGGTTCCTGAGTTCCTTTGTTCAAAACCTACCTAAAGTTCATAAAATCCTGAAAATGGTAAACGTTCCTGTAAAACATACTGCAGTGGAAAGACGCCTACAGGTCCCAAGTTCCTGCAGTCACAATGCACTTAAAATGTGTTTTTGTGGTGAAAAACGCTCCCCCAGTTGATGAGTTCCAAAAAAATAAGTAAATAAATAAGAATTACTGCAATCCCTAGAGTTCCTGTGTTCCTGAAGGAACTGAGTTCTTCAGGTGGAAATGGGCCTAAAGTTCCTGAACGTGTTCTTGACCTTGTGCCGACAGTTCCTGAGTTTCTGAAAACAGCTACTGGGTTGAAAAGGTTCCAAAATTCTTGAGTTTCTAAAAATGTTCTTCTAGTCGAAACATTCCTAAAGTTCCTGAAAAGGTTTCCGCAGCACAAACCTGTCTAAAGTTTAGACGTTCCTGATAATGTTCTACTGGTGGAAATATGCCTACAGTGCCTCTGCTCCTGAAAAAGTTCCTGCTGTAGAAACATACCTACAGATGCAGAGTTCCTAAAGAGGTTCCTGTGATGGAAATATGTCTACATATATATGTCTAAGTTTAAAAAAAAAAAGAAAGAAAGGTTCCATGTGGTTCCTGACCTACAGTATAAGCTGATTTGTAATTTTCTGTCATTTTCATGTTGTAGAATATTCTGCTTCTATAAAGCCTACCCTCTCCACAACCAGAGCTCAGAAGACGCGGGACTTCTCGCGGAGTTACTACGCGTGTTTTACTCTCACACAATCAACGACGTCACAGTTGAACACAACGAAAACTTCTCAGCACACCAATGCTTTTTGTCCAACAGAGCAGAATACGCACAAAACCCTCAGACCGCACGCTGGTTGAACAGTTTGTGTACTCATATTGTCCTTGAACGTGAACCCACAGCCATCAGTGTCCAACACCACAAAGCCCGACTTCCTCAGAAGCTCTGTGTGGAATTTCATTATTATTATTTTTATTTTCTGATATATTTTATTGAACCACTAAACCTGTTTTTAGGCTCAAAACCGATCTTACCCATGCTCCTCCAGCAATACTAAAGACACCCATGTGAAGAGTGGAGGAGATTAGACTCACTCACCCATGCTGGAGATACCTTCACGAGCTTCAGAGCTTCATGGCACCTGATTAAATGAGCAGCAGGGATTCTTCGTGCAGAAAAAAACCAGACCTACAAAACGGAGAAACCATCATTAATCTGTGTGTTGAAGCAACAACAGGGTCATGTGTGTTTTGATGTTCTTCCTGCCTTGAGCTCGCATCACCTGTAACCATGGCAACCCTATTGTTGATGCTCTTGAATTAATCCCACTTCAGGTTGCTGAAACCCCCAAGCCTTGCTAATTAGCATTAGAAGCAGAATACAGGCTAATATTAGGCCCTGCTTAGCGCTGCTTGCTAACCTTCTGGATTTATCATTTAATTTAGACTAAACCTTCTGGGATCCTGTGTCCACTGGAATGGGCATGACATACTTTTTAGATTATTGCTCAACAAGAAATTGATTGTAAATTTATTTTATTTTAATTTTTATTTTTTTTGCACCAAGGCAGTTAATTAACCATAATAATGATGTCCTGGATGAACCCTCAGGTGCTGGAGATCCAGGAGATGCAGAAGAGACCAGTTCAAGTGGAACCTTCAGCAGTCTGCAGGTTGGAGCCCCAAACCCACAAAACTAACCTGAAGTAGGTTACCTAGTTAGTAGGTAAGCAGTAAGTAGGTTAGGTAGCTCCAGCTTGTGAAGAGCTTAAGAAGAACTTTAATCAGAATTAGTTTGAATTAAACTGCTGTTCACTAAACAGTAAGATGTTGTTAAAGCTGACAAAACCTCATGATGACTAGTTTTCTTGATGAAAGCTGCATTTCTACCTTAATCCGGTGTTAGTGTTGGATCAGACTCCGTGGGGAACTTCATCAGGTCTGCAGCAACTGGAGATAATAAAAAAAAAAAAAACAAACCCTTCTTGCTTTATCCTTTTGTTGTCCTTCATGAATAAATAAAAGAGAGATTGTTCTTCATCTGCGTTCATCTGACCTGTTCGGGATTGATCACCGGATTCACATGATGTGCAACGGAACAGAAACACAAAGATCCAGTCCTTGAAATGTATCCTTCAACACAAAGTCCTTTTCAAACTTTCCATCATTCCTCTACTACACAGCCAGGGTTGGCAGATGGTTGCCAGGTGGAGCATCATCCCTCCAGGGTTCAGATCTCTTTGGAGAACAATACTGTAAATGGTTACACAATGGTGCATGATAGATGATCTTCCAAAGCTGTAAAATAAACAGTCCAGACTGTGTATGTGTGGAATGTGAGCTGGTTGATCCCTGGAGCACCCCGGGGTCATATCTGAACCGAACTTTTATTTCACTCATATTCAACTTCAACCCACTGACTGGTTGGTGGACGTTAGGGGACGTCCCAGGAGGTCTCATAAGGACCGTTTCATAACACGTAGTAGGAAAGGGTTGGTTAAAGGGGGGAAAAAAACCCACCTGGTTTTGTGTTCACTGAGTCTGGATCATTATTTTATCCCGTGGAGATATTGTTCCTTGAATGAGAAGGTCCTCTGGGGTTTCCAGGGTTAAGCACAAGGTGGGTGTTTATGGTGAGCAATCTGGCAACCTTGCTTACGTGGCAAACTTTCTGACAGCAAACTCCAGCTCAAGTTACAAAGACGTCTTAAAAATGACTCTCAGACACACAGAGAGAGAGAGAGAAGAGAGAGAGAGAGAGAGAGAGAGAGAGGAGATGTGTGAAAATGCATTCCGTCTGGGATTTTCCTTTTCAAAAGTAAACATATGCTACAGCAAGCCTGGTGATATTAATAGCCCATTTTGTACTTTGCAGATGGAGTTTATTGGTTTTATAGGTCTGTGCTTTCTCTGTTTATTTCATGATCAATGTGGTCAAGCTGGTTATTGATACTTTTCAGATTTAAAGCAGTTATTTACTGTATTTTGGTTGAGCAAATTCTCAAATAAGCTTTTACATACATATATACATACATTTTAAATATATATATATATTTGGAATGAAATGGATTGATAGTCCCAGGTGTGAAAAGTTTGCGTACACAGGCGTGACACTCAGTGAACATCTGGACAGGGGGGAGCTCAGGAGGTTTAGACGTTGGAGTACTGATGGGACGGTTGGGAGTTCGAATCCAAGCTGCCACTTTTGGGCCCTTGGAAGCCTTAATCTCAAAATGCTCAGTTGTATGAAATGAGATTAAAAAAGCAATGTAGATCACCCTGGATAAGGGCGTCTGCCTAATGACGGTAATATATCGTAACCTCATATTGGGCTTTCACAGTGATCTTCGGGTTTTGTTGTTTTGTTTTTTTTTAACAACTTTTGCTGTGGTAGAATGATTGTACAGGATACATCAATAACAGAAAGAAGGCAAGACTTCGGTAATTTTCAGTTTATCTTTCGTTTACACTGGTTACGTTATTTGGAGTTTTGTGAAATCAACACAGGGTCAAAAATACGCATACACCCAGTTAGCTTATCCATTCAGCGACGCTGAAAATTCCAAAACGTTTCCCATACCAAGTTCCGGTTAGTGATCATGTATCAGACTACAGCTGGAACTTTCTCCGTGCACAACACAAAACGGCTTTATTTAACAGCACGTATCGGGTTGACCGAACACATACGATGGGAATGTCCTTTGGGAGCTCAGTGCAGATCTGAGAAAGAGGATCACAGATTTACACACAATTCAGAATCGTCTCTTGGAGCCACTTGTATAGAACTGCAGACTCCAAGATTACCACTTCAAACCATTGTATGTAAGCATGAGTCATTGGGAGGTGTAGCTACTTTGAAAAGGTCTGGAAACAGATCCAACCTACCCCCCTCAGGTGAGAGGAAATTGGTGTTGATGGTCAGGAAGAACCCAGGAACCATCAGGGCACAGGCCTGCCATGAACGGGAAGCTGCTGGAACACTGTCTACACTCAAGAGTTTGACATCACCATATCCCGAGAGGCTGCTGTCCAAGACAGAAGCTCCTGCTCCAAAACCCACAGCTTGAAGCTCAAATAAAGTTTGTACCTGAGCACATGGACAAAGAAAAAGCCTTCTGGAGGAAAGATTGCCACAATGACGAGGTATGTATGGAGGAGTAAAGGTGAGGCATTCAACTCCAAGAACACTGACTGTAAGTGTTGTGCGTGGTTCAACAAAGTGTACAGACTAATGAAGAAGGAAGACTACTTGAGGATTCCTCAGCAGAAACTCAAATCATGAGAAACTTGGACACAATTAGGAGTTCCAACAGGACAATAAGTCCAAACACACATCAAAGCTGGTTGTGGAGTGGATAAAGCAGGCTAATGTTAAGCTTAACACAAGTTAATATAAAGCTTAACCGTATCAAACAGATGTGAACTGGGCCTAAAAGTCGGGTCCATACCAGGAAATATTTGAATTTAGTTTTAAATCAATTCTGACAGAAGGTTGTTGATGGCTACGCAAAGTGTCTGGTCAAAGTCAAACTCGCTAAGTGACATTTAACAGGTGTGCTGTGTGTGTATTTTTTTTACCCTGTGTTGGTTCAGGCCCAAACTCAACTAATGTATATATATATATATATATATATATATATATATAATTTTTTTTTTTTAATCTGT
>JAQLOM010000016.1:1164369-1182255 GCA_030068315.1 Chrysichthys thysi
ATATCACTGAAACACAACTATGATCTAATGGCCCCGTGTGTCACGTGACCCAGCGCGCACGTGCGTGTGTGGATTTCTCACTTCCTCATTTCACTTTCTGGCAGCGCGCGACTCCCGGAAATAAATGATCATATGCGGTAAACAAATCTCAGAAGTTTCACACACACACACACACACACACACACACACACACACACTTTACACCAAAGCTTCTGCTCCAGCCGAACACGGGAGAGTCCTGTGGGTATGTACTGCTTCACAAAGAACCTGAAACCAAAACAAAATACTTGTTGTCTTAAAACCCAACCCTAATGCTAGCTACTAGCTCTTTAGCTAACGTCGACCGAAGTTCCCTGTCGCCATGGTAACGCCGAAATTAAAAACCGCTTCCTACCCTGCTAGTTAGCATAAAGTACTGTATTTCTAAGCTCTAGTCTGAGGCAGGTAGTGTACTCGTGTTTATACACACTCTTTAGCATGTTCGTGTAGCTGACTTGGTATCCTGTGGAGTAAGTTCGGAGCAATAGGTGGGGTTTGGGGTTTAATATGATGTTGTTTAGGCTTTAACAACATGCTGTGAGAAGACAGTACTGTAAGAATGCTCACTATTTGGACATGATGATGATGTGTATATATAGGTGGCTTTGCATTCATGCACCTGTATAAAGCATGTTTTTCAATACCCCAGCTTTGGGATTGATACTGTTTACACAATGTTTAGTACAGTAGGATGACTGACCTGTTGTTTTGAACCCAGAGTACACTAGGGTACAGTACAGTGGCCTGATTGTGAGGTATACAGTGAGCCCCCACAATATCCGCGGTTCACCCATCGCAGGTTTGGCACGCCACAGATTTTCACATTTTGATTCGCGGAATTTTTTGGCTTTCGCGAGACTCTGGAATATAAAATATAATTTAAAAAAATGTCAATTCAAACATTAAAAGAATATTTAAATCGAAATAAAACAGTATGCACTGTGTTTCATCAGCAGATGAATACACCAAAGTGCCCATATAGAATTTTATATGTTGTTAAAATTACGTAGGTTTAAGAGTGTAGAAAGTGTTTAAGAGCATGGGAAGTGTTTATAAGAGTGTGGGGAAGGTTAATAAGTGAGTGGAAATGGTTTATAAAGCCTTAAAATATATATAAATAATTAAAATCTGGTGGGAAAAGTCAGGTGACCACAAGGGAGCGCTAGGATTGGCTAGAACGAATGGACAGTATATAGTAAGTGACCTCATGGGCAGTAAGTACGCATGTGAAGTTTTATATGTTATTAAAATGACGTGTTTAAGAGTGTAGAAAGTGTTTAAGACCATAGGAAGTGTTTATTAGAGTGTGGGAAAGGTTAATAAGAGAGTGGAAATGGTTTATAAAGCCTGAAAATATATATAAATAATGAAAATTAATGTGGCTCGGCAGAATCGCGGTTTCACCTTTCGCGGGGGGTCGGCGGAACGTAACCCCTGCGATAGGAGGGGGTTCACTTTATCGTTTTAGTACTGTATCGCATTCGTATATATGCGGCCTATGATTAGTGTACAGCTTTACGTACTCTTGAGCAAGGAAGTGTTCCTGGTGTGTGATCGTGACTTGTTTGGGATTTCGGGGGAATTCAATCTGTATATAGTGCCATTAGTTTCGTTATTATTACTGTATAAGGAACTTTCAGAGGAGGTGACATGCTCAATCATGCAGACTTCTCCAGAATGGGAGTATCAGTGTCCTGCTGTGCACTTTATTATTTATTATGGGAGTTCTGACATCTCGTTTGCTATTGCAGAATAGATTACCTTGTATTATGATATACTGTTCGGTACAGCAGTATGGACCCTACTGTGTGTTGGTTAAACTCTAAAATCTCAAGGTGAATTTAGGTTTGTGTTGCCTCCATTGGGGTAAATGTTAAAAAAGACTAAAACTGTAAATAAATAACAAACGGCTTCTGTGCTGTTATCTGGCCAGTTGATAACGATTTAACCTCTCTGTTTCTTCCTTTTCCTCTTTTCTCTTTGTTCCTCTTCCAGGCCGAAGCAGGCGAATGACTCAGTGTGACGAAGAGCGAGCAAGCGACACTAAAGCAGGACACTGACTGTGAAACCCAGCGAGACACACAGCGAGTGTGAGATGGAGGAAGCGTACACGGCTTTGTATCAGGAGTTTCTCCGTCTGCAGCTCCTGTGTCTAAAACAGGCTGAAATGTTACAACAGCTCATCGAGGCCCTGAGAAAACAACAAGGTACGTTGACGCCGAGCAGTCTGACTCAGCAGGTGCTAATATAAACGCAGATCTGCTCGGTTTTTCTGTAGTTCCCAAATACAGGATGTGCAGCTGAAACAGTGTTTAGTATTGTAATAACTGATCATGTAGGAGTGATTACACTTACGTGGAATAATAAGTGAGAAACTTCAGTGAGGAAAGGATTCTATAATGAACAATATGAGCTAATTTATCAGGTTCATAATTGAAGTTCAGCTTGAATATTTTGTCACGATGCTTCAGTGCTTAACCAGCTCGGTGGTTGCTCAGTCAAGACGTTGGATTACTGATCGGAAGGTTGTGAGTTCAAATCCCAGCACCGCCAAGCTTGCCTATAGCAAGGCCCTTAACCTTCAACTGCTCACTTGTACAAATGAAACAGATGTAAGTCGCTGTTGATGACGGTGTCTCCTAAATGAAATAAAGTTTTCGATCTGTGAATTGAGGCTTTTCCTCCTTCAGTTGGACAGACAGACCACGCCTCCTACGCTGTGACAAATACTCAGAGGCCACACCTCCTTAACTAGAACTGATACACAGAGGTCACACCTCCTTTATTGTGTCTAATAAACATAGGCCACGCCTCCTTTATCGTGTCTGATACACATAGGGCACGCCTCCTTTTTTGTGTCTGATACACATAGGCCACGCCTCATTCACTGTGACTGATAGAGGCCACGCCTCCTTTATTGTGTCTAATACACAGAGGCCACACCTCCTTTATTGTGTCTAATACACAGTGGCCACGCCTCCTTTGTTGTGTCTAATACACAGTGGCCACGCCTCCTTTGTTGTCTAATACACAGAGGCCACATCTCCTTTATTGTTTCTGACGCACATAGACCACGCCTCCTTTATTGTGTCTGATACACATAGGCCATGCCTCTTTCATTGTGACTGATAGAGGCCACACCTCCTTTATTGTGTCTAATACACAGAGGCCATGCCTCCTTTATTGTGTCTATGTAATACACAGAGGCCACGCCTCCTTTAGTGTGGCTGATGGAGGCCACGGCTCCTTCACTAGAACTGATACACAGAGGCCACGCCTCCTTCCCCAGAACTGATACACAGAGGCAACGCCTCCTTCACTAGAACTGATACAGAGGCCACGCCTCTTTCATTGTGACTGATACACTGAGTCCATGCCTCCTTCAGTAGAACTGATTCAGAGGCCATGCCTCTTTTCACTAGAAATGATTCACAGAGGCCACACCTCCTTAAATAGAACTATTACACAGAGGCCACGCCTCCTTCCACAGAACTGATACACAGAGGCCACGCCTCCTTCACTAGAACTGATACAGAGGCCATGCCTCCTTCATTCTGACTGATACATAGAAGCCACACCTCTTTCATTATAACTGATACACAGAGGCCACGCCTCCTTCACTGTAACTGATACACAGAGGCCACGCCTCCTTCATTATGACTGGTACATAGAGGCCACACTTCCTTCACTAGAACTTTCCATGCCTTCTTAATTTTCTTGTTCCCCCGCAGGTGTGGCTCCTGTCTTTAATGGGGATTTTGAAGACTTGTATTCGGAGCCTTTTCAGTACAGATGTGAAGGATTGGGAATGTTCACCCACGCAGAGGACCCAGCACAAGCAGCTCACATACCCAAACAAGACGCTCACACACACACTCCTGCTGCTCACACACACACTCCTGCTGCTCACACACACACTCCTGCTGCTCACACACACACTCCTGCCGCTCACACACGCACCCCTGCCGCTCACACACGCACCCCTGCCGCTCACACACACACCCGTGCTGCTCACACACACATCTCTGCTGGTCACAAACACACCCCAGCTGTACAGCCTACAGGTATTACAGGTATCTCTGACTTTTGCTGTCTTTACACCGTCATGTCTGATATTGTCTTGTGTGAATATGTGTGAAAACAGTTCATTGTTCCAAAGCTGAATGCAAATCAGCTTGAAATGCAAAGATTAAACATTCTCCTACTCGTCACTGTTCTGTAAATAAACGAGAACATCCCAGCATTCAGACCACAATAAAACAAGTCACGAGTCCTTTAAAGGGCACGGCGTTTAGTCGATATTGGAGCGCTCTTCAGACAGAACCGAAACTGATCCCAGATTCCTCAGGGAATGAACAACTATGTGACAAAGATCTACTCCTATTAAAAAGTAATGTTGCATGCAACTGTGCAGAAGGCTATACAGCAACATGATTAGATGGTTAGATTTATTTTTTAAGCCCTCGGTATATCTTAACTTTTAATTCTTCTCGAGCTCCTGATTAGCATGTGGAAGAAATTGGAGAGGGGGAAAATGTGACCCTGCTATGTGGCTCCCGTTATTGTTTTAGTAAAGAAACACACATGAAGTTGTATCCTATCATATTCAGTTCTGTTTCACTGTTACTCTTGCATTGTGCTCAGTGTGTGTGTGTGTGTGTGCGGTTTGGGTTTTAGGTGATTCTGTGGTTTCACCGCTTGCAGGAGCTTTGAACAGACTGCATCTGGAGCCTTTGCAGGAGAAGGTGGAGGACGAGGGAGCGTCGTCGGCGTCAGGACGGCGTGAGACGGGGGAGCACAGTATTCTGGATGAGTTACGACAGGTCGAGCAGCGCTGGCACAGCAGCCAAATACCCAAACAACAACAACAACAACAACATCAGCGGGTAAACAGCACTATAACCGTTCTCTTGAATTTCACTTCCTGCAGTTTTCTAACTAATCAACATGTTATTTTTGTGACAAAAGGTTAGAGGAAGTATGAACTAAACCACCTATAGAGCTATAGTGTGTGTGTGTGTGTGTGTGTGTGTGTGTGTGTGTGTGTGTGTGTGTGTGTGTGTGTGTGTGTGTGTGTGTGAACCCTTAAGGATTATAGATCCTTCACTTTCTGAAATGGCTCTTCTTGAAGACCTATCTAAAAGAGAAACACTCTGTAGGACTCTACACAGAACCTTTAAGGTCCCCCGTGTATAGGGGCGTGCAGGAGAATTCTGTGGGGTTCTAGATTGAACCTTCTTTTTTTTTTTATTCAATAAGTACATTGGTAAAAATTTTTCAAAGTATTGCTATCTAAAAAGGTTTAATCTAAAGGTCAGGATCCTCTTTAGAATGGAACCGTTAAGAGTTCCCCCTGAGTTCCTTCCAAGAGGTTTTTTTTTTGTCTTTTTCCCAAAGAGTTTATTTTTCTGTAACGACCCTGCTACAATATTCAAATGTTCTTCATCTTTCTAAAAAGGCTCTACTTGGACTCTCCTGTAAAAGGAAAAACCCTCTATTGTAGGGCTCTACATAGAACCTTCAAGGTTCCCCTTTAGGGACATGATTGTGTTGAGGTTCTAGATTTACACTAAGAGGGTGTCATAAAGTAACGTCAGTGCTAAAGGTTTTCAAGGATCATTTGCTTTCTTAAAAGGTTCCACTTCAAATCCTCCCTGAATCCTTTTTTAATGTAAGGATTCTACATGGAACCATTAAGGGTTCCCCCCCCGAAGGTTGCGCTTTTTGATTGTAGAGTTTTACCTAGAACTCTTACGATTAAGAAGGACAAGATAAAGAATGCTTTGGGGTTCTAGATTTAACCTTTTTTTTTTTTTTTCTTTTGGCATAAAAATATGTAGAAGGGTTCTAGAATAGTTAAGGGTTCTTCACTTTCCAATAAGCTTGTACTCTTTTATGAAAAGGAACCTTTCTGTTGTATTGCTCAACATGGAACCGTTAAGCGTTCTACGTAAAAGCGGACAATCTTTTTCATTGTAGGATTTAACACGGAACCTTTAAGGCTCCTGCAACAGGACTAGCTTTTAAGGGTTATTTGGTCTCTAGTAAAGTTCTCTCTAAAAGGGACACCATTTGTTGTTGGACTCTAAATTGAACCTTACTTGATCTTCTAGAAGATCTAGCTGAAGAACGGTTTAGATTTCACCATTAATTGTTTTTTTGGGGGGTTTTCCTAAGTGTAACATTTAGTACCAACCCTACAAGAAAAGGGTTCCTCAAGGGTTCTTTGTAGAGTTAATGGCTCTTTGGGATCCTTTTTGACTGCACATAGAACCTGTAAGGTCTCTCTCCAGCAGGACAAGGTGAGAACGGTCTAGGGTTCTACGTTGAATCTTTTTTCGAGTGTATTATTCGATCTCCACCTTGCTAGAAAAATTTTTTTATGAGTTCTTTCAATGATTTCAAAGAGCTCTTTGCTTTCTACCAAGGTTCCCTCTAAAAGAGAAAGTGTTGTAGGTCTGCTGTAGGTCTCTACATGGAACACAAAAGGGTTCCTCAAGGGTTATTTGGAGAGTTCATGGTTCCATGCTTCCTGAAGGGGTTCTACTTGGATTTTTTTATTTATTTTTTTTAAAGCAGATTCAGCCTTTAATGTTTCCCCAGACGGAGCTACATGTATTTATTTTTCTGAGTGCATTAAGGGTTTCTAAAGAGTTCTTTTAGAGGAACCTATGAGGCTGCCGTCTCATTTTTTGTGTTCTAATGTGTACTATGAATGATTCGGTCTCTACGGTGAGAGCAATAGAACGGTTCTGCAGTTCGCCGAGCAGTGAAATGAAGTCGAAGCTCCCCTGTCAGTGTTAAACAGTCACTCATGCTGCAGAAGCGCTGTACAGAGGGTTCTACGGAGCGTCTGTGTATTAACTGTGTCTGTGGTGCTGTATGCCGCAGCGCCCGTGGTCGTCGTCGTTCCTGACCAGCGAGATGCTGAGCGAGGCGGGCGGGATGCTGATGTCCCATGTCACGCTGCACTCCCAGGTGTGCGAGTTCTGCCACGCGGTGTTTCCAGGACACACCACCACCAGGGGAGAGTTCCTGCGCCATCTCACCGCACACATCTCCTGACACTTGATTCTAGAGCGACGCAACCATGTTATACGTTGTAGATGAGACTGTTACATTTAAACACTGGGAGGTTTTTGTTCAAGGCTTTTATAGTGCGTGAGTCACCTTAATTATTTGATTCCAAGCATAATGTTTATTAAGGCATCTGTTGCATTTAAAAGAACAAAATGAATCCAGTCCATCAAATGTAAAGTACTAAAACGAACAAGCTCAAGTGATTCCCTAAACCAGTTTTGAGACGTGAGAAATTACGATATTAAATCGTACTTTCTGTGTCGATTTACTTTATCACGTCTAGCAATAATACTATGCTGTACTTCTCCTGACCTAATGTAGTAAGTGTAAATATTAGTACACTTAGCTTTCTGTGTTAACACAGCACTGACACTACTGTATATCGCACCGCAGTTACGGCTAAAGTGTTCAAGTGTTTCCGAGATGCCCAAATATGAAAGTTTTGCTCGAGATTGTCTGATGTGTGTCTGTATTCCAACCCTGTTTATATAATATACATATATTAAAATAATCTGCTGTATATATGTAACTCCCCTGTATGGAATTCCCAATGACTTGCATTACACCAATCACAGTGTTGATTTCGGGATGTTGATTGGTCAGAAGGTGTTGAGTTTTCTAGAACAGCAGCCCTGACAGCAGTACAGGTTTAAATTACTGCGCTCGTCCTGATATGTGTAGTAAAAGCTCGTTCAGAGCGACGTGTAGGAGAAATGTGTTTCTGTGACCTTTAGGTAAGGAGTCTCCAGCGTCAGGGCTTTGTAAGAGTCAGAAGTCAAGCTGGAACTTTTTCCTATAAAGTTTCCCGATATGTTCAGGACACCAGAGTTTATACTTCTTTAGAGTTTTTGGGTAACCTGACAAGCCGCAAATTTTTATTTTATTTTTTTAATTTTTATTTTAAGTCGTGTTAAATTCAAGAGAGAGAATAAAGAGAGGCTGGCGATGGAACAAACACTTAGAGGTACTGTACGACGAGGTAGATGAGAAAAGGATCTCTTTTTTTGAGGATATTCTACAACATTATATTAAAAAATATACATACAGTCAACCCCTGCAATATTGCTGTTCACTTATCACGGGTTCAGTGCATCGTGAATTTTCAAATTTTGATTCGTGGAATTTTTTGGCGTTTTTCCGGGACTCTGGAATATAAAATATAATAAATAAATAAATAAAAGTTCATTCAAACATCAAAAGAACATTTAAATCGAAATAAAACAGTATGCGCTGTATTTCATCAGCGGATGAATACACAGTGGCGGTGTAAACAGGCTGTAAACAGGAAGTGACCTCACCAGCAGATGGAACGCATGTAGCATTTTAAATGTTGTTAAAATGACGTATGTTTAAGAGTGTAGAAAGTGTTTAACAGCATAGGAAGTGTTTATAAGAGTGTGGGAAAGGTGAATAAGAGAGTGGAAATAGTTTATAAAGCCTTAATACATATATATATAAATAATAAAATAAATGTGATGGTGCTACTTCGCGGATTTCACCTGTCGCGGGGTGGCGCCGGAATGTAACCCCTGTGATGAGCAGGGGTTCACTGTATATATGATGTCTTTTTTTATTATACTGAACAAAAATATAATATATATTTTTATTATATTTTATATAATATATATTATTAATAATAATAATAATAATAACCTGTAATAGAGGGCAAAATGCTGAAGTGTAAGAGGAAGAAAACACTCAGGGACGTACTGTTGTAGAAAAATCTGACGAACTTTTGGGTATAACGCGGCATTCTTTGTAACCCCGCCCTGTTGCTGATTATTTCCCTCTAAGAGCATGACATGAAGTGTTTTCTTCTGGACATACTGTATCTTTTCCTGTTGTTGTTGTTGTTAGCTCATGCTTCTTGAGTTTTATTCATCCCAGCGTTATCCATGTCTTTAACTGAGAGCAGTTAAAGACCTCCACGTTTAAAAACGATTAAATCAGTTCCTTCGCATCAGGATGAAGCGTAACGGAGCGGTGAATAAAACTGACTGAGAGCATCCCCAATGCACAGCAGCACACCAGCTGTGAACAGACTCCATAATCCATCCCGATCACGCAGATGAGGGATTAACATCACCGAGGATTAACATCAACAATGAGGCTCGGGTCTTTTATATGATTTGTGCTGAATATACACGTATTGTGAGGTTTATGTGGTAATTAGACATCGCATCAGACTGGATATGGATTTTGCCCTGTGTGTGTAGGGAATACCAGAGCATTGCTTCATCGTGGTATTATTTAAAAGATAATAATATCCATTGCTTTCATAAGCCAGTATTATGAGCAATGAGGTATTAATGGGCTAATTCGCTTTGACAAAGCTTTTCTCGTTAGTCTTTTGTGATGAGAAGGAATCATATGGAATGTGGATATAAAAGAACAATATCATCCTGTCGTCCATGTACTGTAACTCCATCATGGCCGTGACGTCACCACAGGCCACTCGGGGAGCTCGCTATATTTAGCGCTGCATCTTCCGGTGAGCAGAGATCGCACGCGCTGGAGCTCAGTGATGCTGAAAATGCCATCCTGCCCCATTTTGGCATCTGTGAGCAAAACGATGCTGTATTTATCTCCGGTTCAGATGAACTTCCAGTTTATTTTTTCCTCTCATTATAAGAGAGCGGCGCATAAATTCAGTTAGTTTGACGCGGAAAATTCAGCTGATGTCAAAGACGCCTTTTCGGTTGAAAATGAAATAAACCTCTTCTTTTTTTATTTCACCACAAGATTTGCGTGATACGTGTGTGTGTGTGTGTGTGTGTGTGTGTGTGTGTGTGTGTGTGTGTGTGTGTGTGTGTGTGTGTGAAGTTTAACTAACTAGTCAGGAAAGCTTGTAATTTCCCATTTGGCCTTGTGCATTGTTTTTGCTAGCTTGTTAAGCTACTGTTTACCTCCTAAAAATGTTAGCTAATGCTAACGATAACCAAGTTCTGAGTCAGAAATGTCAAGTGGAATGCCAGAAAAGTTGGGAGATCCTCACCAACCCCAAGCTAAAAAATCCAAAATGGCAGCCCCTTGCCTGAACAGCAAATGAAAGCTGTATTTTTATGATTTGTTTTATTGTTTATTAACCTTCTGTCTAATTTTGTGTCATTTAATCAGGCGTACACACAGCACTGTCCAAGTTTCTGTGCTACCCGGGAGTGAGTGACCCTGGCTTCCCCCACCGCGCCCCATTTAAGGAAAAGTCCTAAAAGGAAGCTGAAATTACAGTTTAAAACTTGAAGGTTATGTTTAATAGGATGAGATTAGATTATTAGGGACAGATTTTGATTAGATTTGCAGTAAAACATCAGTAAAGGACAAAAGAGCGAACGCAATAGTGGTTTTCCTGGAGGCGTCCATATTGGCTTTCCAACTTGTACAAACGGGACACGGTTTGTACAAGTCGGGTGTGACGACATTCCCATCTCCGAAATCCAACTTCCGAGGCAAATGGAACGCAGCATAAAGATGTGAAAATTGTTTATTTATTTATTTTTCTCATGTAGTTGTTGTCAAAATGTTAGCGAGAAGTGTTAGCACGTGTAAGTCATGCTTTAACTCAAATACCGGATGAAAAGATCTAAAGTGGACATTATACTACAGTGTTACTGTATTAAGTATTGTTAAATACTTGCACACTGAATTCACATGATCACTGAAAGTCGTAGATGATGCACAGAGTGTAGAGGGCTAGCAGCATAAGCTAGCAAATGACTGAGCTTGCTAGTTCATCGCGATTGTCTGAAACGGACAGCGTACAGGCGAAGTAACAGCTGAAATCCAGTCAAAAGAGTCAGGATTATAAACCTTTAGCTCATGTTTTAGTATATTATTATTTTTTTTAACCCTCTATGATTCGATTTATAGCTAAGCACACTTTAGCACCAACCGCTAACCCAACTACTATGCGTTCTGCCATTTTGAGAAATGTGGGATCGCAACACGACACATAAACGAGGACTTAACCCAGAAACGATTGACCTTGCAGCCCAAATAAGAAACACAAATACAAGTAATAAACAATAAAATACCATTTATTGAGAATATTAAAAAATAAATTATCTGATGGCAGTAAGACAACAACGATTTCTACTACAAGATGCCATAAAACATACGACCTACTGGATGATCCTGTCCTCATGGCAAATAGGGATTTAAATCTAGATTGCTTTCTACCTTTAAAATGAAAAATAAAATAACACAAACTAATATCCCGTGCTTTTACTACAGCTCGACGCTTAGATTCAGTACAAGTCTAGTACGTTAGTGTTAAAACCGTTTTCGCTAAACCACAATTAAAAACTGGATCCCTTTAGCCATCTTTTACGATCTAATTTTACACTTTGAGACACGCGCGCAGGTTCAGCGCGGACTCGGCTCGGTGTCAGTACGTTATCACGATGTCGTGTCTTTTAAACTAAAGTTTAACATGCCGTTAATCAGGAGACAGAAACGAACCTACAGTTACGACTGCGTTACTGATGTGACAGTAACGAAAGTACGCTAGGTATTTACAAGAAATGTAAATCTCCTTCTTGCTCTTTTATGGCCAGAGTTCAGTACAGTCTGGCACAAAGTGCATTATGGGTAATCTGTTCCAACCAGATAGGGTCGGTCGTTCAGACACCAAAACTAGTGGGATTTCTCCCTAACGCACTACGGCGTGGGGCTTTCAGAGAAGTCGGAGATTCTCATGATCTATGTCCATCAGGAACAAAAGAAGGGGGCATGGCCTTTGTGCCTATTGGTCCATCGGGGCTCAATTTCAATTTTATATCTGGATTTCTGAAAAGCTGCTTTGTGACAAAAGCGCTAAACAAATAAAATTGAACTGAACCGAATGTTAGTCTGAACGACAGAGAAGTAAGAATCGTGGCCTGACGTGGTCAGTACTAATAAAGGAGGCGTGGCCTTAAGGTGTGTAAAGGAGGCGAGGATTTAAGGTGTGTAAAAGAGGTGTGGCCTTTGTTTATCAATTCTCGTAAAGATGTTGCAGACTCTGTGTGTGCATCAGGCTTAAAAAAAAAAGAAAAGGTGTGGCCTTCGTTGTCTCAATGATGGAGGCGTGGCCTTTGTGCCTTTTAGTCTAATGATGTGAAGCGTGGATTCTGTTTCTGTCAATCTTAGTAATGGAGGTGTGGCCTTTTGTGTGTCAGTCCAAAGAATGAGGCGTGGCCTCTGTGTGTGTAAACCGGATGAAAGGAGGCGTGGCCTCTGTGCCTGTCAGTCCAAACACAGGAGGCGTGGCCTTTGAATCTCAAACGCAGGCCAGTAAAATAGGTGAGGTCTCTGTGCCTAAGAGCAGTCAAAGGTATTACCGGTACTCCATTATTTCATTAGCGTGTGTGTGTGTAGGTGTGTGTGTGTGTGTGTGTGCGCTGCTTTACATAATGATTGCTGTATTGCACTGCAACATATTGCAGAAAAACAACTCTAAGTTGTGTTGTATGCGATCATGGATGCTTTAAGTGTGTCCATCACACATCAGATCAATAATGGTGTATGGAGACACGCCCCCTCAGCAACCTGGGGATTCCCCTGAAGTGTACTGAACTCGGACCAAAAAAGGACACACACACATCTTCATCCAGCCACTGATTCACAACAGAAGAACATTCTAACACTGGACCTGTGATGTGCTAACTACAGGAGGCGGTTTTCGGGAAAGCGGGTGTGAAAATCCTTGGAGGGTTCGAGTCGTATGAGACCTGAGATGAGCAGCAAGGCAACTTCTGGCTCCTGCTGGTGTCCCTTTAAGGGTCGTCTTTGGTGCTGGCAGGGCTGCTGCTCTGGTGGGACGCGTTTAAGCCTCGTCTGTCGGACGCTCGACCCTCCGGCTCTGCGAGGAGGAGGAGGAGGAGAAGAAATCATTTTCACACGGCGTTCTTTACATCGGTTTTGCTGGAAACTTGAAACGAACAGAACAAAGATGACGCGAACTTGAAATGAGCACAGAACAAACTGTGAAAACAGAAAAACGCCTTTTTCAGAGTGTCTTTTTGAACAGCAAGTTCTGTCATCAATAAAAGGAAAAAAGAAGTTGATGGTTCTGCCAAAAAAAAAGTGATTAAACAAACAAACAAACAAACAAACAAACAAAAAGCCCAGAATGTATTACATCATGAATATGCAAATCTATAGCCCCTCCCCTTTCCCCGGCAAACCAGAGCCACTTGATGTTCATTTGCATATTAGAACCTGATTGGCTGCTCTTTGTTATGATGAAATAGCTTCCCGTTTTAAAGAAAATATTAAAAGTCTGCATGTACAGATAAAGGTTTTATAAACTTTAGGGTGACTTTCAGAATAAGAGTTTAGAGGAAACTCTTCATTATCTGATTTTTAATACTTTTTTAAATATATATAATACTTTTTATTTATTATATTATATATATAATAAATAAATGAATTATTACAGGTGTTTAATTCAATTTTTTTAATCTAGGAGTTGCCTGTCAATATCCGTTGTCATGTTGGCATCGTAAACTCTGGACGAAGTAATCGTCATGTAAACACTATAAAGAAATCCTATTTCCATTTTTCCCCTTTTATTACTTTTACATTTCTCACCGGTATGAACCAAGACATTATATTAAGTGAAAGACGGTGACGTGTAACTTTAAAGGTGTAACAGGGTTTGGTTTTTAGTCTCATTAGCCTTGTCTTAGCGACCATCTTTTGCTTTCCTTATTTATTAATTACAATCGGGGGAAAAAATGAAAAGGAGCCTAGGCGGCACGGAGGCTTTGTGGTTAGCACTGTCGCCTCACAGCAAGAAAGTCCTGGAGTTTCCATGTTCTCCCCGTGTCCGTGTGGGTTTCCTCTGGGTACTCCGGTTTCCTCCCCCAGTCCAAAGACATGCACAGAGGGAATTAGGCTAATTGGTGACTCTAAATTGGCCGTGGTGTGAATGTGAGTGTGAATGTCTGTTGTCTGTCAGTTGTCTGTCTCTGTGTGTCGCCTTGCGCCAGATTAGTGACCTGCCCAGGGTGTAACCCCGCCTCTCTCTCGCCCAAAGTCAGCTGGGATTGGCTCCAGCTTCCCCCCTGCGTCAGAAGATGAATAAAAGGAGACTAAGGTAATAAAGACACGGATCGGGTCCTCGTAAGATCACAAATGTGAAGAGTGCATTTCTTTATTTAAAAAAAAAAAGAAAGAAAGAAAAAGCATTGGCGTGTAAATTAAAAATAGCACAAGCAGGGAGGAAAACTACGCATGCAATCTGTAAACACTTAATAATCGTGTCTCAATAACACCCTCAGCTTTAGAGCATTCAGAAAGACAATCAAACCCAAGCATTTAGCAAAAATATATAAGGTGCAGTTTAAAGATGGCTTCATAAATATATAATCTCTGTTCTCTTTAATAGATGATGACTGATCACTGTTAAAAAAAAAAAAAAAAAAATCTGAAAGATCAGATACAGCCACGGTGCAAAGAGTAAAAAAAAGGAAAGGAGAAAAAAAAACCTAACGTATGACGTGCGATGAACGAATGCAGAACAGATCCCTGATCTGCTCCTGTTCATCCTGACCTGCGTAGAACTCCTGCAGGAATCAGAAGTAATCCAAAGTTTTTGTGGGTTTTTTTGGGGGTTTTTTTGTTTGTTTTTTGCTTCTTCTTTTTTTTTTTTTGTAATATCATGACCACGGCGAATAGTAGGGCAGGATTCCGAGCTGTCAATCAAGCCTTTTCCAGTGTCTAAAGTTAAACAGAGCCAATCCGGCGATCTTGTGTAAGATGAGACTATGTGGAGGAGACAGAGAGAGAGAGAGAGAGGATGAGCGAGCGAGGTTTACAAGAGCAGGAGGAGCGACAGGCACGGTGAACCGACATCCCAGGGTTTTGTATTTTTGTGGGGGCTTTTTTTTGCGTTCAGAGAATGAAATTAAGAGATATGTAGAAATCGAAGAGGACGTGTTAGCGAGCTCATCTTTTCCTCATTAAGCTTAAGGGAGGAAAAGAGGAGGAAATAAAAGAGACTGCACCCTTCCCTGGCCCACGCGTTTTATTTTTACTCCGTCTTTCTATGAGTCAATGCGACGCCCTTCTCACTCCAGCCCACTCGTTCGCCCCCGCTCTCTCCTCATCCATCCATCCCGCCCTCTGCTCACACATTTCTCATGAGCTTTGACGTCAGAGAGGCAGGGGGGGAGCTCCAATTTACCGCCCACGCGCTACTTCCTGTGGCCCCAGCCGCCCATGCAGCATTCTCTCTCTCTCCCTCTCTCGCTCTCGCTCTCTGTCTCTTCCTCTCTCCCACCACCCCATGGTGACATCGCATTACAAAGGCGTTTGCATCTCAAAGGCTACAGTTTTTAACGTAAGCACACAGGCTCTCACTGTTTCTGCTGGAGAATCACTTCACACTAAATAAAGCTGCTCAACAAGCATTTCTGAGACCTTAAAAGTCACGGGAGATCCGGCCCAAAATCGAACAAAATAATTAAATCATTTTTATTTTATCGGTTTAAAATCCAGACTGAAGTCTGAATAAGAGAAGCAGGACACAAATGTGATGAATAAATCTCTCAAACAGCAGCTGAGCCGTCTGATCACACTTATGGGCGTGGCCTGTTATTCTAACGAGTGCCTTTAAATGATTGGATTCCATCTGAAACGCAGGATTGGTCAACCGTACAAACTGCACAAACTAACTTCGGTGTTTAAGTTTTGCACTTTTGCTACAATTTTGCTCCCGTTTAGCCTTCAAGCACCGGTTCGTTTTGTGCACGAGGTTTCGGTTTTAGGAGATTTATGTTTTTGCTAGGTTGGCTTTTCCCAGCTAGTTCGCTTTCCCCGGCTTGTTTGCAATGGCTTGCTAAGTTAGCTTTCAGTCCCTGGATTGCTAGGTTAGCGTTCACGCTCTAGATTAGCTTTCACGCCCTGAGTCACTACTTTGCACTCGATCGCAAGTTTGCTTTTGTCTCCTATGTTCGATTTTTTTTATCATTATTATTTTTTAACGCTGGCTACGTTGTCCTCGCTTTTGCCGGGTAGCTTTCTGGGTTGAGGGTGGAGTTTACACACAAGTGTTAATTAAGATTAGTCCCTCCCACTTAACATTAAACTCAAACGTAAGAGACATCCCCGGCTGCCCGTAATCCATCTGTTTTTTATTTTTATTTTTTTATTTTTATTTTTCTTAGTGAAGCAAACAAAACTAATATCATGTAGAGCAGAATTCACCTGAAGTCTGTCTCTTCTCTGACCCTAGGCTGACCTTGGCCGTGTGGTCTCGTGACACCATTCTAGCCAATCGCAGGCCCTCGTCCATGAGCGTTTGCTGCATGAGCTGGCGACTCCAGGTGACGGGGCCGATGGTGTCGGCGAGGGGACGGGGGGATGACGAGGGGAGAGAGTGAGGCCCTACATCTATCAGGACACACACACACACAGAGACAGGATGACGCTCTCTCATACACACACACACACACACACACACACACTGCAGCTCATCAACACCGTTATTCTTCATCACAAACGGATGGTGGACGTGATACTTGCAAAAAAAAAAAAACAAACAAAAAAAAAGAAACGACATGAAATAGAAGACAGTGATGCGTCAGAGGCCAACGTCGAGGTCCCGAACACGGACCGGACACGTGCTGATAAACGCAATATTCAGCGTGTGTAAAACATGGGTTACCATGGAGACAGAAGTGTCAGAATAAGAACAGTAATAAGCAATTTAGTCGTAATGTTAAATCTCGGGTTAAAAGTTTCACTTCACAAAAAAAAAGTGTACCTGCACAAAGACAGAGCAAAGAAATTAGGAAGAATTTGAAGGGTTTTTTTCGTGCGCTGATGTCCTTACAGTGTATTCTGGTTGAAACACTGCTTTAATTTCATGACTGAAACGTTATTTTAAAAGGTTTTAGAGACAAATTTTTTTACTAAAAAAAAATTATAATATCAAACTAACTAGTGTCTAACAATCCTGACAACATGGATGGAAACTAATCATAAAGGTCGAAGCCACTGTAAAAAAAAAAAAAAAACCTTATGTGTGTATTTAATATTTCTTATTAAAAGATTACAAAACAAATACCGAAGAGATGAAAAATTGTTTCCGAAAAGTTTCAAGCTCACAATTGGAAAATGTGTCTGAATGTCTAGAGATAAGCTGAATGATCTTTGACTTATTTTATCTCGTGATGACGATTACTCCATACATTTCTGCAGACATTCAAGATATCCTGTAATATCACATACTGTCGTCTAACGTTAAAACGTTATGATAAAAGTTTAGGCGGTTACTACAAATAAATACATAAATCACTCATGTCAGCACGTGTCGGGGGGCGCAGCCGTGAGATATTCCTACATCGTTTTCTTTTTTACTATGAACAGAGAACAGTTTGGATTTTACCGTGAGATAAACTGTCCAGACTTTCCCCGGACAGGCTGTCGTCGTCCACCGCTGACCTCAGGCTGCCGTGAATCGCCGTGTCAGCACTTTTCAACCCGCGTATCGGGATAATACCGTCTGAATCTGTGACCTGAAGAGAAAACGCTCATTAGCCAATCACAGGGCTCGCGGAACGGCTGGGCGACATGATAAATTACTGAAGGACATGAAGTAGACATTTTACACACTGTTGTTAAAATGGCCTGCTTTCAAATATCCAAATTTATTATTGTTTTAGATCTGGAGGTTTCATAGTTTTTTTAGTGAATTCATCTTCTGCCGCTTAATCCTGTTCAGGGTCGCGGGGGGAAGCTGGCGCCAAACCCAGCTGACATCGGGTGAGAGGCGGGATACGC
>JAQLOM010000016.1:1224471-1239462 GCA_030068315.1 Chrysichthys thysi
AGGAGGAAGATGGGCGGGGAGGAGGTTACTGTACAGCCAATGAATGCACGTCTGACCGAGACCGATTAAAGGGACACATGCGTCTTTGTTGGTTGCGCAATATGCAAACAGAAAACGGGGAAAATGGCAGGGGCTGTGTTTGTTCAGCACCCGATTATGTGGTCGTGACCAGATGCAAAATTTTGGTGGATTTTGTGGTTGACTGATTTGTTCGTCTTCTGAGGCGTTCGTGACCAGAGGTTCCACTGTGTGTGTGTGTGTGTGTGTGTGTGTGTGTATATGCAGAATGACAGTAAGCTCTTTTTACATCCCGACTAATCACGTTACACCATCAAGTGCAAGCCAGTAAATACAAATGAAATATGACATCAGCAGACGCTTTTTCAGTCAGATATTTCAGGGTTGGTATTTTAACGTTGGCCTTTTAGGTCTTGTGTCTAATGGGCTGGACTAGCTCGAAGTCTTTGATAAGAAGTGTTTGAGATGAAATAACATGCATAACTGAGGTTAGCAAAAAAAAAAATCCAATAAAGAATGGCCTTGTCATCTTGAAACCTGGCTTTTTTGGCTGCCGTGCCGAGCTCTGGAAAAGAAAAGTGGAAACTGACCCTTAAAGTGAGAAATAAATCTTATTTTAATCAACACTACTCCCTGATAAAACAGTTTCTGCCAGAACAGGTTGACTCGTAGAGATACATTCCACTGTGGATGTCGTGGCAGGGTGAGAGCGGTATAAACAGAGCTAGATTCACGAGCTAGATTCATGGCACTGCTCAGGGCAGAGACCTTTACATCGACACACAGGGCTGCTGCAGACAATTCCCCAAGTACGGGTCGCATTACAGGATCTAACACCACCCTCAAAGGCCTCTTTGTGTGCTGGTGAAGGTTATACCACTCATTATCCGGGCCAAATCCGAACCCAACGCTCAACCCAACGCCGGTTTGTTTTGAAACACCAAAAAACTCTGTCGACACACATTTCTCTGTGAGGCTCTTAAGTCACAACTTTCCGTGACAGAATTTTGTCCTTTTAAGTGGTGCTACTGGAGGATGTTGAGCTTTAATCTTCATAACTCAAGGCCTTGACAACTCCCAGGAGAAAATGTCGACAAACTAATTGCTTTTCTTTAAGGGATAAAGCCAAAGGAGGAGAAAAAAGAGCGGCTCACGTGCATCACTCCTGCATGAAGATCTCGAAGTGCCTCTGATTCGGTCCTACTCCTTGGAGAAGAATCCCGGAGGTGGAAATGGGGGCTGGTTAGATTGTATGCACAGAATGAAAGGTTGTCTCCAGGGTTCTGCTTTCACACAGCGGGGAATTAAAGAGTAGCCGGGATAAAGACAGGGTGTGACCGTGAAGCGTACGCCACCATACTGGTACAAAAGCCACACTAAGGTGCTTAGTCTAATGACGGTCAGTATTTGGCTGCTGCTCCTGTTGGTGCTCGAGAGACTTCTTGAGAGTGTCTGGACGATCAGCCTTTTAGAAGAACAAAGAGAACGCATTTTATTCTTTTTCTTTTCCTCTTGGAAATCTTTTGTTTTTGGTTTTTTAAAATCCGCGTGCTCCGTTCCATTATATATGAACGCCTGAGCCAGGTGTAAGATGTAGCTTTACCCGGGATTAGCAGGAACTCCTTGTGAAAAAGTCAAATAGGAAGTGGTAAGACTTAATGCCCAGTTTGAGACCCTTAACAAATCCCGTTCTCATTCTTCTTTAAGTACGTGAAATAAATGGAGGGGGGGGGGGAAGCAACCACCCTAATGGGCTTTTTGCCTAGCGCACTTACAGAGCACTTGTTTTTCTGTTTCTCAAGTACACCAGTTGACTCTTTGACTCTTCTTGTATAAGTGCTCTTAGTGGTGGAGATGCTTTGGAAGACTTCCTTGGCTTTCAGCAATATTTTCTTTTCTTTTCTGTTCTTTTTTTTCCATCTTCAAGGATCTCTTTCTGCACAATGGAGACGTAGACGTAAACAATGGAGAAGTAAAATCCGAAGTGGATTTCGGGACCACACTTTTAATTTAACGAGAGAACGGTTCTGTTGCTCCTGAATGCCACATCGTGACTTTCATTAGTCTCCTCCTTTAAGCCACGGATTGGATCCAGTGTTGAACAGACGTCCACGTGGACCTCAGGAGCTTTTACGGGACGTTCCAAGAGGTGTCATGGGTGGTCTGAGGGTCAGCAGACGCCAGTTACGTATGCGCAACAATGCGAGCGGTCACAAAGGCCACACGACTGTCGATTTCCCCCGGGTTCAGACATGACATTTTCATGACCCATTGTTTCAGGGTCTGTTTACTGCTTTTGAGGGCATTCACACAGAAATGGCCTCTCTCTGTCTTTTTTTTTTTTAAAGGATTTTCCCATCTTGCATTTTTCACCCACTGTACTTTGTAGCTAGGCAGAGGGTTTATTCAACTTCTCTCCAAAGTGGTATAATTTAACACGCTCTGTAATTGTACCTGTTTGGGCCTTGCAATAGAGAGCTCTAAAATAGTTGTTTTTTTCTTTTGTGAATGTAAATACCTTGAGATAGACGGACAATTTGATAAAAATTGCATAAAACTTTAGGACCTGTGGCTTTACACGCTGTAATGAAAGCATGGTTTTTCTACTTGGAACTGCTAGTTTCAGTTTGGAAATTTTAACTTTACACCTTAACAGGATTTGTAGACGTCAACACTACGAGCATTCATCTGACGCTCTTTAATCAAGGTGTATGTGAGTGAAGAAAAAATAAAGCAGAAAGGAGGCAACCAGATACCTTGTGCGGTCTCTAATGCATGCAGCTAGTGAAGGTTATTTTTGGAAAGCCAGCACAAGGACGTCAGTCATCTGGCAGAAATTCCTCAATTTCCCATCTTCCCCATCTGTGCCCAGAAAGATGGACAAGTTTCATCTTTTCCATTGTTCCTTTAGTGGAACTAGGTGGGGAGGTGTGCGCTTCCTGTTTGGGAGGGGAGTCTCACTAGAGGAAGGATGGGATTGCATCTTAAAGACACACCGGTGAGTGTGATGATGTCCTGTTGATTTGGAGACAGATTTGAATGATGGGTTACTGTTACAACTTATTTTAAAAGGGTTCTCAAGTGGTTCAATGTTTTGTCAGGAGATCCACTGCTCAGGAGTCCAGGACAGCATAACTGACCATGTCGATAAAAGTGAATACTCATGGTCAGCCAATCAAGGTCTTCTATAAGCTTGCTTATTTGAAAATATGCAGTTAGCACGTTTCCTAAAGGATGTTCACCTTTTTTTTCTTTAAAAAAAACCTTTTTGAATAAGACAAGTTTTATTTAAGAGTCTTGGAGGAAGTGTGCTTGTGTTTGCCCTCCTATGATGGTGTCTGTTATGGGATAGAGGCGACCTAGCAATACTGGGAATAACTAAATTAGGGCAGGAATAAGATCGAAAAAGCAGAAAAGCATCCAGAGACACTACTAAATACTCAAAGCGAGTCGTTTATGAATAAAGCAAGAGTTTGTGAGGCTTGATCTTCATATAATGTACTGATACAGGTATAGGCGATGTAAATGAACCACAATTTTCCAATTATGGGTCTAATTATGTCAATTAAATGAGTCATAAAGGTCTAAAGGTCTACTGTGAAACGCTTCTCCATCGCCTATGTTAAGTAATTATTTTTAAGTGGACTGTAATACCACCAAAAACTATCATCAGCTCAGCCTTCGTGTTTCTCTACAGCAGGATCATGAGGTCTGAAGTCTGACGTGGAGCAGACGGAGAACATACATAACATTTAGACAAGACTACACATTCATACATGCATACATACACACCTGGCACTGGTTTAACCGGTGCACACGCAAGCTAAAAGATGTGGGGGTCATTAGTTTTGAGTGATGGGCGTTTATGGAATGTGACGTCTGATGGTCTGTACTTTGCCCAAGAGGCACCCGTGAGGCACAGAATACCCGACGGATTATAAAGCATTCGTTTATGGTTTCGTGGATTCCCGAGTGGCGCGCGCTCACACACACACACACACACACACACACATGGCTTAAAGAAACCGAAAGAACACTTAGCTTGGGGGGATTTAGTTTGTCTGGTGGCTGTAATTCTTGCTGATTGAAAACACATTCAGTCCCTGTTCTCTTCATCTCACTACTTGGAGGAGCTCACGATCTCTGTGGGGTTTTACAAAAATGTCAGTGGAACACAGTAAATAGTGAAGGAAATGCTCAACTGTGATCCAGCAGCTGAACTTTAGTTGGGCTGGATAAGTAATGAACGGCAGAAAATCTGTAAAAAAAAAAAAAAAAAAAAGTACAATTTTTTTAAAAGGCCCAAATGAGTTTCGGAAGATTAAGTGTCTGAGCATGACACGGCTTGCTCGGTCTGGAAAACAGCACCTGAAAGACCTGCACAGAAGCACTTTTTTTTGTTTGTTTTGTTTTTTTTTTAGGCAAATGACCAAACCTACGCTATGGATCATTTAGAAATAAAAGGGTTCTGCTATACCCATCATACCCATCGGAAAACATTCTACGTTGAACAACTGCTTAGCCTAACTTAGGTATCTTAGCCTAGCTTAGCCTAGACTACCCAGGAGTCTTTTCCTGTAGGAGACATGCTTTCGAATTAAAATTAGCTCTTGAAGCACACAAAAAAAGCATGTGGTAATGCACTGTACAGTACACCGATACACAAGGTCACTCCGTGAGTTGCAGGAGAGAGTGAGGCATCACGCAAGGTGAGTGATGCGTACATCCGGGGAGTTGTCCGCGTACTTACGAGCGTCATCTGCGTATATCCGAGCATTATCCAAACGTGTCGTACACAATATGCTGTTACGCTGTCCTGTTAGCGATGCCTGCCTGCGAATCTTAAATATTTTCTAAATATTTTACAATTTTTAGTGTATCGCAATCGTCATCGTGACTTTGAAAAAACGTAAGTCGAGCCGTCGGAACTAGGGGAGCACCTGTATTTAGACATTGCAAAGCTTGACTAATATTAGATACAGACATGTTGATGAGATTTTATTCTAGAAACAAGGCTTTGGTGGAAGAAATAAAATGGACTTTGAAAAAAAAACAACAACTTTTTGTTAATGCCTACAATATAATACTTTAAATGTGTTTACAACTCAAGACACCAGCCTATGTGGTATAAGGTGTTTACAGAGTGCCGAATCAGCAACGAATACTCCTCTCTCTATTTATATCTTTTTTTTTTTAATAATAAAGTTTTCCATTATTTGTTCCTTCCTCTGTCTTAATAAAACACTGTATAAATATCTAATAACATCTGCAAACCAGGGTAAGTGCTGCAACCTATGCAGAAGACCTGACAGGAAAACTGCTAGCCTTGCTAGCTTACAGTTTGCTAGCTAGCTACCCAATAGCTTGCTAGTTTAAAACAAGATTTGGATGTTTAAATACCTTTTGTTAACACATTTCCCAAAAAAAGAAAACTGCAAGTTTATTCTACCAGTGATCGGGAATGAAGTTATATCCTGCATCTATCTATAAAGAGGAGTTGGGTCTAACATAGCTAGCCAGCTAGCAAGCACAAAACCCTGGCTGGGAAAGTTTGCTAGCTAGCTACTTGACAAAAAGTAATGAAGTGAAAGAAAAGAAGCTAAAATGCTAGTAGTAATAAATAAAAAAGACATTTTTGTGAGTTTTCTTAGGGTTAGAATCTTCCACGTTGACTGAAGATCTTGATTTGGTTATTAAAGTGTTGAAACATCAGTATGATGTGAAAAAAAAAATCAGGATAGGATTCATTTTTAGGCTAACATACTCTTAGCAGTATGTTGTTTTGTACAGTACAGCTTTTTACTTATTATGCAGTAAATATACCAAACATGCTTAAAGTATTAATTACTTTAATTAATGCTCAGCTGCTTTTAAGGTTGTATAGATTTACACAAGGTCTATTTTATTGCACGGTTACATCATGTGTCAGGATTTTCCCATCTGAGATATCTGTCTTTCTTTCTTCCTGGTAGCTGTCTGCAGCTATGGAGTGTGTTTTAACGGAGGCCGGTGCAGAGAAGGCTCCTCGGAGCTCTGTGAGTGCCCGGCTGGCTTCCACGGCCCGAGCTGTCAGTACGGTGAGTAAATACAGGTCACGTTTACATCCTGCTGAAGGTATGTGACAAGTCTGGCTATAGACTCAATTGAGTTATCAGAGTAGATTTCACGAAGAATGTTTTGTTTGTTAACTGTTGGCGGATGGATGCATTTCACATCTCACAAGCGTCTACGTTTCAATCTCAGTATCTTGGCACAGCCTTCCTTCCTTCCTTGGGCTTCCTTAATGGCTGAAGTTGAGTTTCCTCCTGTCTGATGTTGGTCTCAAGCCACTGAAGGCCAAGAATTTTATCTCCTGCAAATAAGGGACAGAAGCCGGCAGTTCAGCCGTGTGTTAGGAATGGAAGAGGGCTGTTGCTTTTGTGATATCCACACACGCCAGGAAATTCCTGACACCACTTCTTCTTCCAACTCCATTATACGTAATAACTGTTCCATCATATTGAAACCGACTTTAGGACACTTTGGGGATCATTTCAAAAAAGAAAAGGGGTTTTATGGTTTTATGGGAATGGATGGACAGAACCAGTCCCATGGTGTATGACGTATGAACGAATGCTGAAATCCAACGGTATGAACGTGGTATGAATTTAACTTGGAATTTTTACTGTCGTGCATCATAAAATCATTTTTTGTTTATGAGTTGAGATTGGTGATCTCAAAATATGATTCTGATTTTTTTTTGAGTGCACTACGTAACTTAATCCTGTCTGAATAGGGCCCATTAAATTTTATGCTCATCTGGTGACTATACACACTATGCACACTGCGTAAGTGTGCCATCAAATGCGTTTATCTGGAGTTTAAGTGTGTTTATGTGTATAAATTCCAATCATTGAGGGGGGAAAAACAATCCAGATTTTGGTATTTTGGTATCCAGATTTTCATCAGGACTATTCCATGCTCTTTTTATGAACAATTTTACAAAAAGTTCATTCTACTTGCCTCCACTTGAGTCAATGTGTAAGTGGACTCTTTGGTTACGCTATTAGTTTAAATGAAAAGTATTTATTTGTTGAACTGAGAGCAATGCCTTGTATCTACCATGAGTCAAGGACTGGCTTGTTAAGACCTTTCCTCTTTTCCCTTCAGTCTTTTGTTTGGTCTAAACAGCACTTCAATCATGGCCATTCTGTTGGTCCTGCATGTGGTCGACCCCCTGCCTCTAAAATGTCCATCCACACATTTGAAGTGGTAAAAGGAAACGTCAGTTCCACATGACTTTTTCCAGCCACGTCAAGACCTGCTGCTATTGTTTGTCCTCACTGTGGAGAGCTTTGTACCAGGTTTTGCTCTGTCTCCTTTGGGAAGCTATTAGCTTATGAATAGTGTGATGGTTATATTGCTCTGTGATTGACACCCAGCCTGATCATGGACAATGATTGGGTCACTGTTACCTGTGGGGCGGGGCTAAAAGACTCCCAGTCTCCGTGCTGGCCATTGTGCGAGCTCTGCAGAGCTGTAGGACGTCCTAAGTGGCATGAAATAACAGGAACAGTTGTGACAGAAGAAAAGAATATATATAAACAGGAAAAGAAGGTCCTTAGAGTATCAATGTGCTCAAAGACATGTTTTTAAAAGGATTTTACATCGGTATGTGAGCTGGACATATTTATAGCAAATGCGCAGCTTCTCCACGTGATGTACGACACATTGATCTTCTTAAGTACTTGCTGAAAAGACCAAGTGCATCACATACATCACAGAAACTTTAACTGAACTATGATGGAAGATCTCATCCAGACCATGAACCGCACAGAGTATACGGTAATTTACTATTTAGAAGAATAAAAGTCTCTGGAAGCAATATGTTCTCGTTTGGAAGATGGAAGCGATCCTTTATTTATCATTCACTCATCGTTTTTTCAGTTTGAGTAAACTGTCCTTACCAGAGACACATTTCTCTCAAATCAGCAAGTAGAACATTTTTCCTAACAAAACATTTTTTATTTTTTATTTTTTTCCCATTTTGACAGAAAATAAATCCGGACATGCCGGCATGAGCTCCATGAGCACCCAGTCATTTTCTGCCAGTTATAATGTCAAGCAGGAATTCCACACTAATACACTGTTGTTACCGCATTCCTGTCCATCGTACTTACCTGTAATGGTGTACCATGTGGCAGCAAGCGATGACATCTGACACATTCATGTGGTTTTAGCACATAATAAAGCTAGGAGAGAGAGAGGTTCGGAGTTGGCACCGCATGAAGGATGTCTTTTTGGCTTCGTGCGCTCGGCTGATGACGATCACATTCCTCTGATCGTATTCTCCTGTGGCTCTCCGTCAACTGCTCGTCCTTGTGCTCCGTGTGTGACTTATCATCACTAAACAAGTACCACACGGCGAGGATTCGCAGTGGTCACATAAACAGCTGTCCTTTGTAAGACAGGATTGTGCAGCACATGGGAAGCAGGAGCACGATCAGAGCTTAGTGTGAGATCCTGAAATTAAACATATCGTTATAATTAACGAGATTTTCTCGATTAGGTAAACAGTGTAGCACAGCAAATCCAAATCATTGTCTCAATCAATCCGACATTTCTTCAGTTCCCAGCTCCCAACTTGAGTTCCTACCTGGAATTGCTTTTGCTATTATGGATTGGTGCAAAAAATGGAAGAATACCTTAAGAGCCATGGTTTCATTTTATGCCGTCATATACAGCCTCGAAGTAAATGTGCGTAGAGACATTAGGAAGAAAAACTTCAAATGAAAGTTTGAGACGAAATAGCAGTGATCCTTGTTGCCTCTGCTGAGTGTATGTAGCTCGTTAGCTTGCTTGGGTAATCTAATCTGAGAACAAAGCCAGTAGGCTCTGAAGCCGAGCGCTAATTAACCACCAGTTTTTTCCTCTGACTGGAGCAGTGTTTAATTTGTGTTTAACTAGTCAGCTTTAGAAGGTATATATACTGTATATAATTTGTTTTCATATATGTGAATCAACCTGCAATTCACAGCAAAAGAAGAGGAACGCTGTCCAAAACAGTCTTGCTGCACCATGACAATGTGCATGCTCATACAGCAGCAGAGGCAGTAGAGACAGTGCGACGGCTCGTGTTCCGACGTCTTCTGCGTCCTCCTTACAGCCCGGATCTGGTGCTGAAAATACAGAAGCTAGTTGAAGGATGCAACAAATGCGTCGTCTTTCATTGGGGACTATGTGGAGTGACTGGCGGCCTTCTTAGTTTACCGCATTATTTCTCCCCTTTTTTCTTCTGTTTGTGTACATATCCCGGAAAACGAGTAAGAACTTAACAGGATTCAATTATAAACCTGGCGGATCATCACTCTGCATCTGGTCATCTTTTCCAGGTTGCAGATTTGCAAGGAAATTGTAATCAGGTACCAAACATACACCAGTTTCTTTTAACATTTTAATTTGTCCCATTGGTTACAACGCCCTAAGTCAGAGGAAATTTCAATACATACTGAGCTCTAATCACATGCAGAAGAAAGCAATGTTTGTCCTTAGACTGGTAATGACTGTCAGTGGTGTTTATGCATTAACAGGTGCATTTGGTCTACATTCAGACTGCAGACAGACAGGGAAAGAAACAAAGGCGAGGTTAACGAGGTATTCAGATGTGCTCTTCAGAAACTGTTTCAGACCTTTCACCACAGCAGGGGTCTAAACATGGCTTTTTGACATGCAAAATGTCGACCTAAAGAAAGCAGGAACTTTGTACATCTTCAACTTGCATAGGTTCAAACGTAGATGTTCGCATGCAGTGGAGTAAATAATTGGGGCTGGAGTACGCAGTCAAACCAACAAAAATGTCACTTGTGAAGTGCTTGAGGGCGCTAGATGAAACTTTGCTAATACCTTGAGCTAAGTCGATGCTTTACAACATTACTGGCTTTCTGGATTTCCTGCACAACTTTAAGGATCTAGTTAGTGTCTTGCATCAGAGGATATTTGCTGACAAAGCTTATGTGTAGAACTAGAACTATCTTGAATTTTCTAAGATCTGGTCTTGCCTACGGCGGCTTCGCTAAAAACAAATCGTTAAATCTAGGAACTTAAGGGTGTCTTCACACTTGGACTGTTTTGCTGCAATTATTCCCCTTTCCCCGCTCCTGATCGTCCGTGTTCACATCACATTATTTTTTTATGAACCCTAGTCCGCATGAACACGTATGGGACGTGCAGCTTTTATTATATATTTTGTTTTTTTAATTATTCATCTTTTTGTTAATTTGGTGTCAGCACCAAAATAACCTTGTTGGGGAATTTCACTGCGCCATAAACGCGCCCTGCTGTCTGAGAGTAACGCAAGCTGCTCAAACAAGGATAATACCACTCAAACGTCTTGTATTCCTCAGGGGAACTTCCCATCCTCTGATGGGAATTCCACATTTTCAGGTCCTCCTGCCATAATTTTCCAACTTTGACCCGACACTACTGCACTGACTTCCAGAACCCCCTTTGCTTGAGCTGAAAAATAACAATAATAAAAAAAATCTGTGTTATAATGGGCATTTAATAATTAAGGTTTTTATCCCCTGTAAATTTCTAATAAACAGATTTCCTTCATCTATTTTAGCTCACCTATTCCTGCTCATGATTGTGCAACAGTCAAACAAATCACCCATCATCACTAGCGTCTACTTTCAGGTTCTAGATCACATAGCTTTCACAGTCTATCTGAACCACGCTTGAGTTCTGGTAACTCCTACCTCAGACCCCTGTTCTCTGGAGGACTGGGATACAGTCCTATGGTGCGCAAGCCAAGTCCAGAAAACAGCATTCACATTAACGAAACAGGGTTCCTAACTTTGTCCCTCTGTAGAATCCTATAAAAGAGCTCATAACTATTAAAAGAACCTGTTGGGAAACCTTTTTTCCCCCCAACAGCTCACCTGCCACATAATATAAATAAATAATAAAAACCCGAGGGCATATTTTAAGGCTTCTAGCTTTTAAAGTGGTTTGGAAATAACCTTGAACATCAGTACCTTTCTCCCCTCACTTGTAAAGCTAAACATGAAGCAAAAGTGAAACAAAAAAGATGCCACCAAAGAACCATTTCTGGTTCCCCCAGGACCAAAATTCAGAGATTGACCCCCGTCCTCAGGCGAGGCTGTGAGTAATTACGGGCTAAGACGCTAAGACGCGTATCAGAATTCCTCCGCTGGATCCAGCCTCTTTCAAGTGTTCCATAATCCCCTTTTCTCTCGAGGATTCTGACCGGCGTCCCTCATCACCACGTCCTTACTTTGGCCCAGTGAAAAGACTCTGAGCTATACAGAGGTCAGAAAATCCACACAGATCTTTGGAGATCAGAAGATTGTAGTGGATGATGGATTTCCTTGGAGCTCCTGTTCTGTTGAATGCAGCAGTGTCGAAGCAGTGCTGGAGGTCCATCATGGTGACCTGGCAGGGTGAGGGATCAGGGCGTATAATGAACCCGCTTCGTGTCGGGTCAACAGGGTCGTAGGTGAAGGTCTGAGCAGCAAGGCATCGTAAATGTAGCCGTTTTTGCGCAACCTTCACCTCTGCACCCGATCAGCACGCCACATGTCAGAGGGACGGTTGGACGGAATTGGAGATTTTAACTCTTCACGTTTTGTGCCTTTCAGCGCAAAATTGGAAACTGATTGGACATGGTTTCGGAATGACACGAGTACGTTCACATTTGTAATATTTTCTATTTAAAGAAAAATAAAGAATAGAAAAATCCCTAGAAACAATGCTCTAGCCAGTCCTAGGTAGGAATAGCTAGCTAACTAGCCAAGCACACTCTGTACATCGGATTTATTATTACTATAGATAAGATTATTGCAGATAAATAAATATTAGTGTAACTCTGGTGATAAGGAAGTTGTTTGCGTTTGTTGTAGCTTTGCGAACACCGCAAAAATACACACACTTATGTTTCGATACTGCAACTTTGGAAATCTGACAATGAAATATTTTCCGCTCATCTTAACTGACTAACAAGACTCATGTGTCACCTGCAGTTTCTTCCCTCTATGTTTGTTTTTCTTGCTCGCGCCTTCGATTTGTCATCCGATCGGGACGTAAAAAAAGTGCTTGAGGTCACTTGTGTTTTTCTGGGACTTCTGGAAGCTCCTGGAGGATCCCATGTAGCCCACGTGTGAGAGTGTGACAGCAGGCTAAGATATTTTACGCTTCAGTGTTCTTGCTTCATCTCTTCACTTGTCCTCAACCACCTGCTCCGGGTTCAGGGTTCAGGGTGGGTCAAGGCCGAGCAGGAACGTTTGCGATAGCACACGCATGCTATTTTTACATTGCAAGAGAATAATTTCAGCTAACCTTCAGGGTTAATAACGTTCAACCTTCATCTCAGGTCAGTTTCCTTGGGTGTAAATCAGGCTCAAACTTAATCTCTAAAACATCCGATGGTTTGGGGGGGGGGGGGGGGGTTGGTGGTTAAATATGCCTTAGTTCTCGCCTCCTGCACTGTGAACTATCAAACATGGAAATGAGAGGGGTACACCTTTCGCCCTGGGGCCGTTTTTCATCCTATAAAATAAACCATTTAAATGCAGAGCCTCACGTGGAGCAGTGGAGGGAAAACTAAACTATTATGGACGTGTTTTCACAGGTCAGCAGTAAAGATTTATGCCGTGAGCCTTCATCTTGGTTTATAGTGCTGCCTCCGTGTACTAGTAAAATTTATTTACGGTCAGTGGAGACTTTTTAATCTTAAAAGGGAAGAACGTGAAGGATGTTCAAGGTGCAAGAAAGTTATGCAGGACTGAATTGCCTGCTGCACACATCTACCCTTCCTGCTGATCATGGAACCGTGGTCATTTAATCACATGGGTTTGTTTGCAGAATATGAACAGACGGAAATCGGAACAGCGAAATCTCTCAGCAAAATACTTTCAGGTTCTGCTCCATAATCCTTTCAATGTCACAAATGCTTTTCTAATTTTATTATGGAGCATGCCTTTCTTTATGCACATGTGTTTTATTTGTGGGTGAATTTTGTTTGATTTCTTGCAAAAAATAAAATAAATTCTTCATTAAGTCTGACCCTAAACTCGACCGTTGTACGTTTTTATCCTTTCTTATATTCATTCATTTATTTATTTATTTACTTTTACACCGTAAAGCGTACTTCTTTTGGCCTCGTCACCCCCCTTTCCCCCTTTTCGGGCGGCCGTCCCATTTAAATCATTACAGTTTCGTGTGTTGCATTCCAGACGTCCACCTCTAATAATAGAAACGGAGAAAACATAAACGAGAAAGAAGGGTAAAGGGAAAACAGAACATTAGAAAATAGGAAGCAGGTTCTGCTACAACTTGGGAAGTTAGATCTATCTATCTACCTATCTATTTATTTATATATATATATGTGTGTTTAGCTTTATTTAAAAAAATTTTTTAAGTGTTTTTTGGCCACTAGCTTCAGAATCTTGAAGGCTGCTATCTGCTTGATGCTCTTCGCATCCTGAACATTCGGACACTGATTTCCGACACAAGCGGCGTCTGAATTTCCATAGACATTGCTCCCGATTTTAAAATCAATTCGAAAAAATGTTGGCGAAATTAAAAGAATATGATGCGACTACATGAGCTGCAGCCATCTGAAAATCCTGAAGGTGAAGTAATCTTGATCTAGGGAGAAAATGACTACAATCCTCAAAAGTGTAAAGAAAGTCAAAGAGAGGAAACAGCAGTGTAATGGATAGATTTAAAGTTCGAGATCAACATTGGTTAACTTTGTAAAAACGTCATTAATAACACCAAAAACTGATCAATTCTATAGACAAACGCTTTCATTGCTGCATTTTAATGAAACCCTAGGAGAAGCCGGGCTTCACATT
Organism: Chrysichthys thysi; assembly: GCA_030068315.1. Classification (NCBI taxonomy): domain Eukaryota; kingdom Metazoa; phylum Chordata; class Actinopteri; order Siluriformes; family Claroteidae; genus Chrysichthys; species Chrysichthys thysi. The sequence continues at coordinate 1,238,346 of JAQLOM010000016.1, forward strand.
CTATGGTCATATTTGACCCTAGATTTTGTTGCACTCTTATATTCAACCCACTCATTGGTTGGTGGACATTAGTGGACATCCCAGGGGGTCTCATGAGGACCATTTCATAACATGTAGTAGGAAAGGGTTAATTTAAAAATTATTAAAAAAAATCCCCACCTGTTTTTATGTTCACTGAGTCTGGATCGTCATTTTATTCAATAGAGATATTTTTCCTCTTATAAGGCGGTCTGGGTCTTCCAGGGTTAAGTAATGCTAGCCAGTCATGAGCTCATGTATGTGGAAGAGGGTAGATAGCCTGGCTTTCCTCCGAGTGTCTTGCGCTGTTCTGAGACACAGCACGAGCAAACGTTTGGAATGATCATGTCTCAGAGGAAGCACGCACTTGGTGGGTGGGAGCTGAACTTTTGGCAGTTGAAGATTTTCTAAATGCTGCGTTGTGAGCATCATGTAAAAGTATGAGTGTGAAATCGGCCAAGCAACTGCATCTGAGATGACACAAAGCAATTCCCAAGCTTATTTCGTCTTATGTGCTGATGCTCTTGCCCTCATGATGACCCTCGGCAGACAGATGTGGACTCTCTGATGGCTTCATTATGAAAGCTGAGGTCGACACGACTGTGTAAAGCCTTTTAACTCAACAGCTTTACTCAGGCTTTGGAAGAGATAACGTGTCTGCGGATCAGGCTTGCTCTGATAATGACAGCGTCTCGGGCTGGACGTGATCAGAGCCAGCACCCGGCCATCTTGTATAAGTTTACAAAGATAACAGCTGCGATCTTGTTCATCGACAGGTGATCAATACCTGGCTTATGTTTTTACTTTTGCAAAACATTTTCAATCTTTCAATGGAAGATTTTGGTTCCAAGATCCTGTCTAGGTCTCTGGATATCTGGGAATGTTTAAAAATATATACACTGGGTCTTCAAGGAACAGGAACAATAACATTACCACACTATTAAGTTTTTTATGTTTACCTGGTAGTCTTGTTAACTAATAAGATGAAGTGAGCCAAAATGTTTTTAGAATGTGGCAACATTATTTCTGTAACGTTACAGTATAAGCTTCTGAGACCTGAACGTCTTTCTGAACATCTATCCCATCAATTCATTCTTGT
>JAQLOM010000016.1:1253899-1265998 GCA_030068315.1 Chrysichthys thysi
TACTGTACAGCCAATGAACGCACGTCTGAGCGAGACCGATTAAAGGGACACGTGTGTCTTTGTTAGGTACGCAATACGCAAACAGAAAACGGGAAAACATTGGCGTGTACGAAGCGGAAGGGGAAAATGGGCGGGGCTGTGTTTGTTCAGCACCTGATTATGTGGTCGTGACCAGGTGCAAAATTTTGGTGAATTTTTTGGTCGGGTCGATTTGTTTGTGTTCGGAGGCGTTCGTGACCAGAGGTTCTACTGTATGTGGTAAGGGATGGAGCCAGTCTAGCACTATGCCATACTCTTATAGATTGTGCAGATGGAAACTTTGGGATTGGTTGCTCTGAGTCATGTGACTGCTCAGGAGCACCATGTGACAAGGTGACCGGCCAGTGCCGATGTCCTGCAGGGACGACAGGCAGCCACTGCGAGGAAGGTGAGCCACCCTCAGTGTGCATTTACATATAATTACATTTATAAAAATAAAGTGAAAAAATCCTCTTTTTGGCGCAAAGAGGAAAAATCTAAAAGCTACAATAGTCTGGTTGCACAGGTGTGCACTTTTTATAATTAGGGATGTACCTGTGTTCAAAATGAACCAATCACATTCAGTCTCATGTTCAGAAGTAACATGATGAAATTATTCTGATTAACCCCAAATAAAGATCAGGTGTTTTCTAGGGTGTAAAGTCTTAGTGCACTGAAACACACTGAATTTATCTGATAAAAAAACAAATGCGACGTATTATCAGGTGATAAACGCAACTCATATGTGCATTATCATAAATTAATGGTTAACACCTGATACTGAGAGTCCTTTAATGCGTTTAATTTTGTCCTTAATAACTTGATTAAGGCATTCATGACAACCTGTTTGTTTTTTAAATCATTAAATCCACCCAAAAATCTGATTCAGAAATATTCTATTACCTCATGAAGCATAAAAGCCAATCAGGTTAAGTATGCAAATGCAAGTGCACACCATGCTTCTCAGGCTTACTAGGAAAAGTGGGTGTGGTCTAATTTGCATATTGATCGAATTTTTGAATTTCTTAGCGAAGATATAAAGCGATTAACTTTTTGTTGTTGTTGTTGTTGTCTGATGACATATTGGTGATTTTATTATCCAGAAGACTTTTGCGTGAATTAAAAAAAAATAAAAAAGGCCGCATGATTGTAGGTTTAGCGTGCGGTCTGGGTTTCATTTAGCATAAAGTGCTTTAATACTCAGTGTAATGTGTTTTATATGATGCCAACCTCTCGCTCTGTCTCTCTCTCAGAGTGTACTGCAGGTCATTGGGGTACGGACTGTAAGGAGACGTGTCCAGTGTGTGAAAACGGAGGCGTATGTGACAAACACACCGGCTCGTGCCTTTGTCCACCTGGGTACATGGGCAGACTCTGTCAAAACTGTGAGCACACAGGCGTAGTGCAAGTTTCATCTCCATCTAAGATACAGTATAACTGGACATCTTGTGACACTTTATTTTTAATAATCTAGCTAAAAAACATCCCGATGTGGTTGGTGCCTTTCCTCTAACTGATCCTGTGTGGTTATGTCCTTGGAGTCCCAAGTGTCCCCGAAATAATACATATCTGTAATGATAACACTGAGTATTGCTCTCCATTTTATTTGGTCCTTATCCATGAATAAGGTCGTGCTGAATAATCAGTACCAGAGACTGGACTGAGGTTTGTTTGCGCTATGGATTTACAGCGTTGCCTAGATTAAACAACAATTGCATTGCATCATAGTTATTTGGCTTAGCTATTTGGAAATGGTGGGTTTTTGGATGATAGTTCAAATGTACTTTTAATGTGCTGTTTCCTGCTCAACCAGACATCTGGGCGTCTTCTGTCAATAAAGTGACGGTCGCGTCTTTAAAGTTGCAACAGGCAACATTTTTAATTTCTTGCAAATACAAATAACGTAATAATGAAACGATGTACAAATGATTAAAGTAATAATTTTGCCATTGTCCAAAATGAGTGTATTATGTAAGCGAAGGAAAAAAACATTTTGGAAACCCATCTTCCGGTCGGGAATGTTTTTTTTTTTTTTTGTATCTCAATTTATAGCCATGCCCCGGTGCGTCTTCACATCCCTATAAATGTCATTATCAGAAGTTGCATCTTTGTAGAATATATCAATATATTATATATAAATGTATATAACTCTGCTTTCGTTGTGCAGGGGAAAGTCATGTCGTTACACTTCTTGCTAAAGCTGACTCTTGTAGGACCACCATAAATTTTGTGGGCGGAGCTTTGTGTAGATGGGTGGAAATGGGGGTGGGCTCAACGAGTAAAAAATTAAATGAATTTTTTTGTTTTGTTCAGCTTCGCCCCTTTGAGCACAAATCATTCCCAGTGCACATTTAAAATCAATCCCAAAGCCGAGGATTATTTATTTATTATTTAATTATCTTTTCATTTAAACGTTCATTGGTGAGCACGTGCGGCAGTTGACATCCTGCGCTGGGTTGAACAAGCTTATTCTAAAAATCACTGTGAACTTGTTCATCCCAACATTAGGATGACAAATTACAGTCAGAAATATAAACGTTTTCGAAAGTTGGGGCATGGATGAGCGTTAGGGTTTGTTTTATGAGTAATAAACCATGAATTTTTTACCTGTTGCTATGGTAACCCAGGTCTACCTGCACAATCAATTTTTAATCTTTCGATCAAATCCTTCACTAGCAGCGCATGATTTTGAAATGTATTAGGACGTTAAGTAAATAATAAGATGAATTTCTCTTTTTTAAATAACAAAATCCTACAGGACGTTACACTAAGCACCAGTATTTGGTGTGTGTGTGTGTGTGTGTGTGTGTGTGTAGTATGTCCAGCTGGTCATTTCGGTCAGAGCTGCCAGCTGAAGTGTGTGTGTGAGAACAGCGGGCGATGCCACCCCGTGACCGGACGCTGCTCCTGTACGCCAGGTTGGACCGGTCACAACTGTAGGAAAGGTACAGAACGCTGATGAGCTGCGTTACCTTGTACATTACACCCCACTCGTGGTGAATCAGTTAACTCATTTATCTCCCTGTGTGTACTGTGTATGCATGTGTTTTTCCCCACAGCCTGTGACGCCGGGCACTGGGGTCTGGACTGTGTGAACACATGTGACTGTAGGAACAGTGATGGCAGCTGTGATGCCGTAACAGGACAGTGTAACTGTGTAGCAGGGTTTACAGGAGCTTGCTGCGACCTCAGTGAGTCTACATAACCTCCTGCTTTGGGTTTACTCTCACCGTGTGTTCATTCATGTCCACATGCAACCATGCAGCTCTCTTTACGTCCCACGGTTGTTACTGGGGGGTTAGCCCAACAGCCCCAAAGAGGCTTTTATAGAAAGTGAGGCATCAAAGTGCGAGAGCAAGAATAGATGGTTTATTCCACGAATAAACAAAGCACTGGGACCGAGATTCAAACCAGGGAGCTTCGTGTTAATGCTTGCGAGGTACGTGCTTGGTGCCATACGGAGGAACAATAGGAAGATCCCGAAATTCCCTAATATCCCTAATTTATGTGTGTGTGTGTATATAATTTGTATATAATATATCCCTCTTTAGCGTCTTTTCTTTCTCGATATCTTTTTAATATAATCTTTTCAAAAGTCCGGTCTTTCCTTTTGAATCACCCAAACCTTTCTTCTAAATCAAAACATAGCTTCTTCCCTCCCCAAATACATTTTCTTTCTCCTTTTCAAATCACCTTTACTTTTTCATTCAAATGAAGATATCTTCTTTCCTTTTCTTTCTTTTCCCCCACCCTTTTTAAACCACCTTCTTTCTTTTCGTTTAAACGAAAAGATCTTCTTTCCTTTTCTTGTCTTTCTTTTTCAATACCTTAGATATATTTTCAGTACGTTACCAATACAAACCTGGGACCAGCGTGGGGACGCCTGCAGCATTACGCCGGTGCCTATAAGTGCCTGTACACCCATTACACCCATGACTCGTGCTTCTGCTTGGAATGGTGCAGGGTTCCGGTTAAAAGAATTTCACAAGGTGCGAACACGCACGGGCTCCACGGGAAGGTCCGGATCCGCACGCGGGACGTTGAGTTACGTCGGGGATCTTGAAGGATGCGAGTTGAAATGTGCGGTCTAACACACAGAGTGCCTTCATGGTTCGCTACAACATACCCATGTCTCGAAAACCATAACACTATGCTGCACAGAAACCTACCCCTGACCTTACCCTCAGGAGCCAAATGTAAATCTTTCAGCTCTTTCAGATTTTTAAATAAAACTTCTGATCAGTTTTTAGCAAATCCGAAACACGGTTTGGTATCACGAACCCTGCAATCCAGGGTATGATTTATTATATTTTTACAGCTCCGCATATACTCTGAAGTCTCCCCATAAATCATTTTTCTCTCTCCCAGAATGCCGTGCTGGGTTTTTTGGCCTGGGCTGTCGGCAGCGCTGCCAGTGCGATAACGAGGCCTCGTGTGACCACGTAAGCGGAGCGTGTACCTGTAAGGTGGGCTGGATGGGAACGTTCTGTGAAAAGCGTAAGTTATTTTCTGGGCTCTGCTTTAAGTATGTATGTGGATGCATTCTTAAGCATGTTGTTTTGTGTGTGTGTGTGTGTGTGTGTGTTGTATCAGCCTGTCCTCAGGGTTATTATGGACTGGACTGTCAGCAAAAGTGTGTGTGTTTGAATGGCGGACAGTGCGATCACCTCAGCGGGATATGCGCATGTCCTGCAGGCTGGATCGGTGCAAAGTGTAACCAGAGTAAGTGCATGGATATGTAAACATTTATTTTATTTAGAAATAAATTCAGCCATGGTGTAAAAATAAACAGGTCTGTGAACCTGCACACTGCTGACGCTCGTGCAGATGTTAACACATCTGTGTTCCTCTCCTCTCCGTTCTCCCTCCAGCATGTCCGTCCGGTTTCTACGGTGAAGGCTGTGCTCGAACCTGCACTTGTCAGAACTCTGAGAGATGCCACGCCGTCACCGGGCAGTGTGTGTGTACGGCAGGGTGGACAGGACCGAACTGCTCCCAGAGTAAGGAACGAATCTGAATCAAAGCAGTTTGTGTATTATGTAATGACAAGTGGGTAAAATGTGGCTTTTTTTTTTTTTTTTTTTTTAAATTTCCCAGAATGCCCAGTGGGCTTGTTTGGAACGGGCTGCAGTCAGAGGTGCGTGTGCCTGAATGCTGGGACGTGTGACCACGTCAGCGGACGCTGTTCCTGTGTCCGAGGCTGGACGGGGGCGGCGTGTGAGCGCGGTGAGAATCAGAGCGAGAATGAGAGACAGAGGAAGAATTGTCCTGTGTCGTAGGCTATGTTTACACGGTGATTCTTTCACAAATATGAATTGCTGTACATCTGAGTCGGACATAAAGGCGGTTTCAGTGACATGCTCCTGACACGCCCCGTGGCCAAAAGTACATGCACCCCTGACCATCTCACCCATATGTGGATCTTCCTCAAACTGTTCCCATGAAGTTGTAAGCACATAATTGCCTGGAACGTCTCTGTGTGCTGTCGCGTTCCAGTTTCCCTTCACTGGAACCAAGAGGCGTAAGTGTGTCCCAGCATGACGAGGCCCCTGTGCACAAAGTTCCAGCTCCATGAAGACACGGTGTGTTAAGGTTAAGGTTGGAGCGGATGAAGTGTATGTGACAGTGACGTGCGGTCAGGAGAGGCAGGGGGAGGCAAAGCCTCACCGGTCATCAAGGAAAAAATAAAATGTATCATAAACAAATTAATGAAACGGTTAGATTTATCAAATGGTTTGAAGTGTAAACTAATTTTCCATTTAACTCAAACAATTTCGAATGTTTTTTATTAAAAATCACTACATTTTCGCATTTCCGTTCAAATCCGGGGAAGAGACACGTGGTGAGGCAGCAGCGAGCTGAGCCTCACCTTGGATTGCGCAATCCCCCACAAACTGTGCTCTGCCATGCAATGAGAGCGTGTCCCTGTCTCTCTGTACGTCACCAATCAAATGTTTCAAACACTTTTAATATACGCCCCCCTCACTTTCCATAGTTTAGCTGATGTTTATAGGTGTGGAACCTGTTTCGTGTGCTCAGCGATCTTACAATGGCAGTGAAGAGGCCCTGGGTGAGACAGGCAGTTCCCTTGCCTCAAGGTAGGGGGCACTCATGAGCCCAGACGTTCTTATGCAACTCCGCAGAGTAAGTGACAGCGAGCGAGTCAAGTGCTGTGATATTTTTCCCCTCTCGTCCCGCCTGTTTTTACAATGGAGAATTTTATATCCAAGCTCAAACTATTTTCTAAACTGGACTTTCAATCGAAACAGGAGGGAATAAATAAAGTGTGTGTGTGTGTAATTATAAATATACACACACACACACACACACACACACACACAACATATATAAACATTTTTCAACAAAAAATTCACATATTTGATAATCGTTATGTAAAGAATGAAACATGTCAACACATGCTCTTATTGCAAAATAACAACCGACAAAATGATGTGATGCTGTTGCCTCCTTAAGATTGGTTATTTCCCTGTAACAGCACATCTCGAAGTGTTTTACTCAACTTTCTACAGCAACTTGGTTGCGATTTCAATTTTTTAAATGTATGTCTGAGTAGCGTACATTCTAACTGTTCATTTAACGTCATGGAACAGCTGCATGAAGCAAAATCAGCTTCACTATGATCACTTACATCATAGCACCACCACCACCACCAAACAACTCAGGACTTTCTGACCAATCAGAATTGAGAATTTTACAGAGCTCTGGTATAAAGCAATATAATACACTGGATTATTGTTTGTGTTGTGTCCTCAGAGCTTTCTGTACAAAGGTTCTGAAGACATTTCTGTCTGCAATGTCGGATAAAACAATAATTGGCCAATATACTCCAAGCCAATCTGTAACCAGGTTGTCTGGCTTGTTAGAATACACGTAAGCCCTTTTGTTATCGGCATGTGCAGCAACATAATTACAGTGTCACGGATTCACAATCAGGCACGGTGTATGATTGGATTGGGACCTCACCGCGGAATCCATTTTATACGATATCAATTCCTTACTCCAGCGGTCCTCACCCCTTTTATGTCCATCTGCAACTCCTTAAAGCATTCACAACCCCGTCTCTCTGGATCATCATACAAGACAGCTGTGGACCCCTACAGGGTTTACTGACCTGAACCAATCCAAACCAATATTGATTTTTTTTTAGCAAATGGCACCATTTTTCTTCACAGCCACTCTCTCTTTACGCTTAGGACAACATGATAAATACTGACAGACAAGAGGGTTTATGTCAAAAAGAATGTTTCCTTAAAAAAAAAAAAAGGAGAAGAAACCCTCCCCCCCTTTTTTCATTATTACTGTATATACACAAGGATGTGCGTAAATTTCAGAATAAATATTTCCTTTCATGTTCATCACAACCTGGTGCTCATAAAAGGTTGTTTAATAACACCAGCAAGATCTCAAACCTTAACACTGCCCTAACTGGCAAATTATTCCTGTCACATATTGTGAAGTGGGTAAAAACTGCTACACTGCAGTCAGTGGGTTGGATTAGTATCACGGTGTGAATTATTTAAGCCGCTATGGACCGTTTCCTTCACAACACTGTTTCTTTAACGGAAGCCATATGCCCATATGGGACAAATTGGCATTGCCAAAAATAAATAAATAAATGAATAAATATTTTATTTAAAAAAAAAACAAAAAAAAAAAACGTATGCTTATTGTGGAATATGACCTTTTTGGTCATAAATGATTACTGACAAAAAGAAAAACGAGACTGGGCAGAGAAAATTATTTTTAATAAAAAACATCATGTGAATTGCATTTTTTTTTTTAACGTCACTTTTTTTTTTTTTTTTTTTTAATTAGCAAACCCAAATTTTTAGGGGTTTTTTTTGTTTGTTTTTTAAATGTGTGATGGGATGATGCTTTACCCACACCACCAATCGTTACACTTTTAGGCAAGGGTTCTCCTAAAGGTTACCAGTTCTAGTCACTGACTTCTGCGAAAAGTAAAGCATTTCTTGCTGCATTTGAATAATAATCCACAAAAGGAATCCAGAAAGGTAAAACAAAAAAAAACAAAAACACGAAACTGTGGCGCAAGCGTTATTTTTCAGCGCTTGTGTTCGGCATATTTCACTCCGAGGAGAATTTACTGGATGTAAGTGATGTCAGTGTAAAAGGGCCTGACATCTGTGTGGAGTAAGAGGTTTCATGACAAGCAATCATTCTCCACTTCACCGGCCCTCCCTCCATCCCGCTCTCTCTCTTTCTAATACGTAAAATGACTCATTCTCAGACTCCCAGGTTTTTTTTCCCTCTCTCTCGCAGTAATTCACCTCCTCTCTCTTTCTCTCCTCTGCAGGCAGGTTTCCAGACGGCCATCTGAGTGCAGATCAATACCATTTTTGGGCTGCAGAGCCAAGGCACTCCTCCTCCCACATGTCCCCTTTCCATCCCTAACACACTCACACGTACATCTCACCCCCGTCCATCTGCCCTGCATTGAGTGTATTACAACCGGCAGTGTGTCTCACTACAGTTTGGAGAACCTTTAGCGCCATTAAGCCAGGACAACGAGCCATTAGATAGCACAGCTCACACTCACACACACATACACACAGGCTCAATTACCCAGGGCCCCTGGCCTGAAGGAGGAGGGGACAAGAGAAGTGTTTGAAGTCAGACAGATGAGGGGAAGGGAGACTAAATAATGCATAGGCAGAAGAGCACTCTGGCGCGAGACGTCCTCTAATACCCGCGCAGATGGAAGACGTTAAGACATAAAGGCCGAGCCGAAGGAAAAACACCGCGGCCTAGGCTATCTGAGGTAGCCAGAATGACTAATCACTAATTGTTAATGTCTTGCCGAATCTGAAGTTTGAGAGCAAACAACATGATGATGCTAGATAAAATATCACATGCTGTGTCGAGATGCCGAACAGCAGCGCTGGACTGGAAACGGCGCTCGACATCCGGCCCTGGGTCTCCCAAAACCCCCACCTCTCCACCCCTTCCTTCATTCTTCCCCAGTCCCCTCCCCCATACTTCTCTGCTCACACTCAAACACATACAGATGTGCAACACATTTGAAGATTCTTCCATGTTCTTATGTGGCTAGAGCCAGGATAATGAAAACCCGCATCTTTCTCGCTCTAGGTCGCTCGCTCTCTCTAGGATGTGCTGTTTAAAAATAAATAAATCAATGAATAAACAAATAAAATAAAATCCAAATCACACACGTGGCACATGGTGCAGAATGCTGAGAGGGGAAAAAGGCAACCAGGAGGAATGATAATGTACAAGCGGTTTTAATCCTCAAGAGTGCCGGTGCAGAATTCGGGTTGCTTATTTAAGATGAGCACACATACCACGTACTGTTTGCTTTCCAGACACTGTTTGTTTAACATGAGTAAGACCATATGAAACAAAAGGGGTGGGCAGAAGCACAATAGGATATTGCTCTGGTGATAAATTACGTCGGAAAACAATGAACACGTAGGGCACCCCCCCTTCCATTTGTTTTTTTTATTAGGAATCCTAAGCGCTTTGATACTTCATTCATAATCCAAAATGATGTGAAATACTGATAATATTGAAAAGAATTGATTCAAAAAAAAAAAAAAAAAACACACAAGAGAAAATATAATCCACACCTTTTGTCCAATCAGGATTGCGAATGCTACAGCACTGCGCTATACAGTACCTTGAACCATACACTATGAATGCCCCCCCCAATCAAGTAAGACTTCATTACACATTGTCTCATCGTGTTATGATACATTTTCCACATCTTCTATCCTTACACTTTCAGACAAAAGGCTCCTCAAGGGTTGTATGGCTGGATAAAGGCTCTAGCTTTCTACTTTTGTCTTGGAACCTTCTGTAATAGGAACCCCGGCCAGCGCTCCAGGGTTCTCCACAAGCACATCACAGGGGCACAGACTATAAATAAAATACATTTTTTCAAAGTCACGTCACTTGTATAGGTTACCCGAGTGCACCTTTATCAGGCATCTTAAACGTTCCATATGCATGTGCACACAACACGCATCCTTTCTAAGCCAAAGACACACATGCAAGGAACTTCCAGCAACAAGGCACCATAAGGTATCTAGTGCATGGCACCTTTTCCTCCCCCCCTCCCTCAGTGGGTGTTTGTGAACCTTGAATGTGCCATGGTTACATAGTGGCCTGTCTTCATTTACATTACACGGAGCATGTGAATGCAGCGAGAGATCCAAACCTGCAAAGAAATGCTCAGCACGCTGTAACCGGTATAATATTTTTTTATACACGCACATACCCGTGCACTCAGGCAGAAAACAAAAAAATAAATAAAAATTGGGGGGGGGGGGGGTTACAAGATTGTAAAACCTTGGGTTGTATCTTGTAATCTGGAAAGGTGCACACCCTGGGGTTCCTTGCTACCTTGCTTGACAAGGTACTGGTTGGTATAAAAGGCACCCAAAATGCACTACGCCACCTTTAAAGATTATAATACATCCTTAAAAGTGTATCTTTCAGGGGAAACATGCATGCCAGCCACAAGGACCATCCTTTTTGCAGGACTATAAAGGACAGATTAATTCCATACCTAAAATAACAAAAATTACATACACAGATATATAAAAAAAAAAAATAAAAGCACTCCTTTCCAGACGAAAGCTAGAATGCATATTCCAAGGAGGCAAGGAAATGCACCCTATTTCCTCCAAGATTTGGATCAGAAGCCATGATCTATAGCTCTGTGTGTGTGTGTGTGTGTGTGTGTGTGTGTGTGTGTGTGTGTGTGTGTGTGTGTGTGTGTGTGTAGTCTTTGTGCTCTTACCTGGCTCATGTCCCCTCCGCCCTCCATGCGGGGTCTCTTACACTCGGCTCCTACCGAGTCCCCGAGGGGCGCTGCAGCCGCTCCGTGCGCGTCGGGTTCCGGGTCTCCACGCTTCATCCCGCGCACCGGGTTGGGGCTCGCGCTCTGATTCTGCGCCTGCGGGTTCTGGCTGGCGTTCGCCTCCAAGTCCCTGGTGTCCCGCTCCATCAGTCCCCGACTAACGGGCAGCATGATGGACGCAACGTCGGTCGACATTAACATTGAAAACGCGCTGACGTCCTGTGCTCGCGCCTACGTCTCCTGGATTTCTATTAATTATTATTATTATTAACTATGATAATAATATTCAGTGCGCCTCTCTCTCGCGCGCGCCCAAATAATAATAATGCTTCTTTTTTTTTTTTTCCTTCCACCACCCCCCCCGACCTTTCTCTCGGTCTCCCCTTGCTATAAGCTCCTGCGCTTTAAACACACAACGGGTTTAAAACCACACTTTCCCGAGCTCTCGGTCGGATTGAGCCTACGGTGCGATGATCACAGCTTCCATGCGCGCGACGGCGGCGGATTCGGCGTTAACATCAAGACTCCAGTTTGCTACACAAGGCCTAAACGCACCAGAGCGCACGAGACGGATTGCAAAATATACCGTGGAGCACGCGCCACGGGAAGAGAGACAGAGAGAGAGAGAGAGGGAAAAAACCCTACAGAGAGGCTCTGCGGATAAAAAAAAAGGAGCCTCGCGCTGCGAAAATCCGCACAACAAACAAAACAATGCTGGCTAAAAAAAAACAAACAAAAAACCTCCTAAACAAACACCAAACGCTAAAGGAAAGGCGCGCGGGCTTGTTGGGTGGTTTGTGTATTTATTCGAAGCTATAAACGGGCTCGTGGAGTATGGAGGCTAAATGCTATGCTCCATATCCTACCTCAAAGGAAGGGCGATTTTCCCCCCTCACCGTCCTCCTCCTAATCCTACTAAAAAAAAAATTAGCCTGCGAGCACACACACACACACAACCACACACACACAGGGACACAAAAACCCCGCTCCTAAAGATGGCTGTCACGAGGACGCGTCCGAGCTCGCTGGTTCATCGTTCAGGGTTCCTCCGGTCCGCCGCGCCGCTTCTCTCCCAAACAAAAGGAGTCGGAGTGCTGCTCGCGCTCTGTCTGTCTGTCGCCTTCCTTTCTCTCCGTCCGCTCGCGCTTTCCCTCCCAGTCGGTTCGCTGTGTTCCTGCGGCGCGTGCGGAGAGGAAACCGCGTTCTCCCCCCCCTCCTCT
>JAQLOM010000016.1:1272747-1284173 GCA_030068315.1 Chrysichthys thysi
ACACACACACACACACACACACACACACACACACACACACACACACAGAGAGAGAGAGAGAGAGAGAGAGAGAGAAGCCACTGGCTGGTTTCATTTGGGACACACAAAGCCCTTGTGTGCTAATGATCATCTCATCTAAATAATGACTTTATAAAAACTAGGGTTGACTGTACAACACACACACACACAGCACTTTATCCCATATTTCTGTTTGCATTTCAGAAAGAGCTCTGTTGTAGAATCAGCAACTTCCTATAAAAAAAAAAAAAACACACGAAAGCTGTTCTGTTTCAGGATGCTCGTATTCGAGATGTTTCTTACGCTGTGCTTTATTTACCCAGAGATTTAAATTCAGATGCAGAGATTCTCCTGGAAAAGTGAATAGAAAATGGCTCCAAAGTAGCCCAAAAGTAGATTAGGGTTCCCACAAACTTCTTCAGCATCATATTCGAGGACTTTCCAGACCCGATAATGGCAAATTTAAGGACCTAAAATGGTACAGTTTGAGACACAGATCGAAATTAATTACAGTAATGCACTACTGAGAATTTTACATTTTAATCAGAATTAGCAGGTAAAAAAAATGTAATCATTAAATAAGTAACTAACGTCAATTAATTCTTGATGTTTATTTATATATATAAACTAGCTGATTACCCAGTGGCTTCGCTCACTGAGTGCAGGGAAAAAAAAAAAAAGTTTGATAATTACCAATTTTATTTTTGAACAAATAGTCATTTCCGTTTCAAACGCGAATTTTTTTTATATATATTTAGATCAAGGTTTTCTTAATACCAAATAGGTGTTTATTTCTGTTCAATATCATAAAATAACACACACAAATAATAATAATTCATAAAGACAATATAAAAATGGCGTCCACAATTAGATTACATTACATTGATTAGTTCAAATGTAGGCGCTAGTGAAGCCATTTCTGCTCATACGCACGGATAATATGTTCTGTGGTCACACGGCATTTCCGTTTCAAACGCCAAAAGAATTTTACATATATATCGATAATTTCAAGCTCTTGCAGTGACCCAAAGTCTATTTATATCCGTTGTCAAAAACTCTTCCTGTGGGAACCCTGGCAAAGCCACCAATCTGCTTTCCTTCTCTTTAATTTTTTTAAAACCAGGATCTGTTTGGTTTCTGAGATTTCCTTCTGTAGATGTTTCTACATTCACAAGGCTAACAACAAGGGCAACGAGTGATGTTTAGCAGTGATGGAGAATGTCCAACTAAACCCCAAACGACTCCTCCTACCGTATCAGACGCTCTCTAGGAAAAAAATAATAATTGTAAATTCATCTGTGTAAAATTTACAGCTGCGATTTATACTTTTCTGTAAAGCTCCTCTGTGACAGCGTCCGCTGTTAAAAGCGCTGTACGAACAAATTAGAAAGTTAATTAAAATAAAAAAAAATTTCAGTCACTCTGCTGTGAGGAAGGCACCGACTCCATCATACACTCTCACGTGGTAGAAAAACACCAGTTTCCCCACGTGAAGCATTTCCCAGACATGTAAGATTGTCTTACTTGCCAGCCTCATTACCAGCTCCTGCAGCGTTCCTCCGCCAGGGAGAATCTATAATCTACAGATAGAAAAAAAAAAAAAGATACTAAAAAATTTAAAATATACAACACAATGAGCAAATGCTGGGCACATAAATAACATGGAGGGCAGTAAAGGTGGTGGTAGTGGTGTTGTCGTCGTCCATATTAAAAGTGTCTGTTATTCATGGTGCTATTTCGCTCTGGTCACGTTGGTGTATATAGAATGAGGTGTTTTTATAATTATTTCCTTGTCTTGAATTTATAATTAGCAGCGATTTGTTGTGTATTAATAATAATCCTAATTAATAAAGATGCAGTGACCTTATTTAAGGTCTGATCTCATGGGATTACTGGGCGTCCCGCAGCACGTTTCATTCTATATCAAGGTATTTATATTTGATGGACATGTACATTGTTTAAGAATACTGTATTGATATAAATAATAAAAAAAATACCTAAAGGCGTTTAAAAAAAAAAAAAAAAAAAAAAGTATTCAAACCTCATATCAGCCTTTTAAATCCCAACAAGTAGATCATCATGATCTCATTTTAACGTGGAAAGAAATAAAAACAAACGAGACCAGGTAGCTGATTTTCAGTCGTTAATATTTTATAATTTCCATTTCATAGATACTGAAGCTGTACATATCTAAATTCCAATTCAAGCACAATGCAGTTAGCAATGCCTGCCAATGAAAGTTAAAAAACAAAACAAAACAAAGGAGAAAAGAAAAGAAGAGAAGAAAAAAAAACCCAGAGAGAAATAAAAAGCCGAAGTGATCACAACCATTTATATGTATATATGTACAAAGGTCAAACTATGTACAGATATCAGCCTGGACATACAGCATCTCTCCACACACGGGTGGAAGTGTAAGCTTGCCGTTGTATACATTATACAGAGTTCTTCAAAATGCATATTCAGTGCAAATAGATGCTCGTCATCGTCGTCAGATCAGGGCAACGAAGAATGCCAAAAAAATAAAAAATAAAATAATGTTAAATTCCCCCCTTTCCGCTTTTTAAACCTTGCTTGTATCCCTCTAAAATACAGAACGTAAAAAAAAAAAAAGATTCCTCAGCTAATAGCAGGTGATGATTTGTGTGCTCTTCCTCCATCTACGGATCTGATTTGACCACAAAATAAACCGATTATTTTTAAAAAAAAAAAAAAAAAAAAAAAAAAAAAATTAAAAAAAAAAGGAAAGGAAAAAAGGCCATGCTCTCACAATTTACACGTAAAAAGGCGTTTCATGTCGAAACATTTAAAGCACTGTTCTGGGTAAATACTGCCCCGTCGGGTCCTTCGTCGGGAGACGAGAAGCATGAAACACGTTTCCCTCCCACTGATAACATTTTATTTCATTTCTTTATCTGGTTTTCTCTCAAGTGCAGTACTTACTCATAACCACACGTGGCGCTAGTGCACTACAGAACGCTGTACTTATTTTCCCACCGCGTGCATACACACACACACACACACACACACACTAATGCCCTTCTTTCCTGAGAGAATCTCTAACACCGAAACAGGGCGACGCCATGAAAGCCACAAACAAACGAGACGTTTGAACGTTTCCACAGATTAAAAACAAAAAACCCCGACACATCAATACACCAACATGTGTGAACGTAACAATTCGGAATTGTCCTAATGACTTCACACACACACACACACACACACACACCGCAGGAGAACTGGATCTACTGTATGGAGCACAGTGATGCGTACCGTCTACGACTAAACTCAAGCACGGCTAAAAGTTTCGACCTAAATCGTAACCTAGTCTAACATTTATACTACTCGGTCCCGAACACCTATCGACGTGTGTGTAATTTTACAATCCACCGCATCGAGTTCAAAACGACGGCATCCGAACTTTACCTGCTACAAAGAACTGATCGAGCGCGAGAAATGGTAACGACGATGACACAAAGCCGCTCCAGTTTTCCAAGAGATGCTGTACAACGTTCACTTCTCATCGTCTGACAAAACTGAACGGTTTCCCTCAAAAAACGAATCCCGTGCAATAAGAACCCCAAGACACGCCTGATTCGGTCTTGAGACTCTCACGCGCATGGCGCAGCGTGACGTTTCTGGTGAAAGCTTCGTGGAGCGGGACTTGCGCAAATGAATGTCTGTCACAGAAAATAAAACAAAAGCAAAAAAATTAATAATAATAATAAAAAAAAAAATCAGCCATGTAAATCGGTCAACCAAAACCGTACAAACACACACACACACATGCACGCACGCACACACACACAGGTGGTGTAATGGCTGCAGAGAGCGCATGCTTTGGGAAAATGTACGTCATGCAGTTGGGGAAAGAGTTTCTGGAGAATTTGTTGCTTGGTCGGTTTCCTTTGTAATTCACCTGAACTCGGAGGTACATCGTGTAACAAAGCTCCAATGACATTCCTAACATACAGGGTGCAAATGTATATACGGCTTTATATCTTATATGCCTGGGTACGTTGGCCAGAGTGAGTATACGACGTGATACATGACAGAGTAAGTAAACAACTTACTTAGGGAAGTACATGCTGTTAAATGACCATTATTATTATTATTATCATCATCATTATTATTTTGGCTTCAGACAGGGGAAATACAGTGTGACACGGTGCAGACGGAGCTGGGGATGTAATCTTTGGCTTTAGCCACGTGTGATGGATGATGCTGGATCTGAACACTGGAACGTCCAGCGTCTATGAGTGACGCAGCATGCGCTCGTATGCACTTAAACACGCTCACCACGTTCCTGAGCGCGTTGTGCTCGGATAGGCGGCACGCGACATACGGTCAGCGGTGACGTCCGAACGTTTTGGATTTCCTATTTGGGGACGTTTTAGTTTTCCCTGGTTGGGTCAGACGGCACGAATACGGCAAAGTGGATTTGAAAAATAATTCCGTAACATTTTCATTACTGCTGCTCTGCATTTCTGGAAATGCACTTAAAAACAAACAAAAAAAATTAAAAAGAAAAAGAAAGAAAAAGAAAAAAAGATGCTTGTGTTTAGACACTGGTGCCTCCCATAGCCACTCCCTCAGATGGACTCTTAAAGTGCTGATTGGCTCATCTGCGAAGGAGGCGTGTGCAATCGTGACGCAGACGACACAGTGAATGGTTTGGGAGAGACAGACCTCATGAGTGACTATGGGAGATGTGCAACCAATCATGGACTCGTCACCTAGATAACCATGTGTATATATATATATATATGTATGAAATTTTTGGTCAAATGCATTGCATATCAAAAACAATGCACAGAGGAAAGAAGACCGAATATTTCCTACAGCCAAGCAAGCGGGTGCTAATCCCCCCCCCTCCCCTTCTTATTCTTTTTTATTTTAATTTTTTTTTAAACTTCATCTTTCTATTAAATGTTAATGATCCTCCCAGTTCCAGGTAGGTAGGTCTGGCTCTTTCCTTTTCTCTGAATATTACTCTCTATTTTTATTTATTTATTTTTTGTATTTTTTTTAAACCCCGTGTGTGTATATATTCATTTCTTTTTTTGATGCTTTGCTTCATCGTTCCCTGTATGTGTCTACAAGGCTTCCCCTGCAGGGGCGGGGTGTACCTGCCGGTCTCATGCGCTGCTTACTCATTCAGTAAAAGCTCAAGCAAACGGAGGAACAGGCAAAGGGCTCGGTGCAGGGCGGCCCCTGGGCTCCGAACACACACACGCACACGCACACACACACACACACACACACACACTACGAGCGATAGTCCTTTTTACTGTAGGGCTTGTTCCCCAGTATGCTGTCCACCTCGTGTACGATGGAGGACGACAACTTCGGAAGGACCTGTGAAAACAAACGGCACAATTATTTGGGCTGGACAACGCTCTGTGCCTCACCAACTCTTTCCAAATTTTATTTTTTTCAAATGTAGCGTTTACAGTGACACAACACACCTGAGTCAGCATTATACCACGCATTAACTTGCTCGCTCTAATAAGATCCTTGTTTCTATAGAGACCGCTCATTTATAGGGATTTGTACCAGTTCATATGGTCAAGGACACGTTTATGGAAGGAGTCTCCAGTGTCGGGGGTTTGTGCTTTGTAACAGTCAGGCGTAAAGCTGTAATTAAAAGTTTACATCTTCTGGACAGAGGAGTTTTTGCAGAGAAAGAAAGAAAAAAAAGAAAAAGAGAGAGAGGCTCATCGGGAAGTGACTGTTTATAGCTGCTATAACACAAGTGAGAACAGGAACTGACTTGCAAACATTAAATGTGAATATAAACGGGATGGCAAAACAAATCTTTCACAAATAAAACCTGGAAATCAGGTGTACATTACAGGGATGTAAAAACCCTTCAGGACATACTTTTGAAGGTAAAATATTAGCGCGGCACAGGGTGTTTTATGGCCTGCATCCACACGCTCACCAGTAATCCCCTGCTATATCGCAGTTCACATATCATGTCCCCGGCTATTCACGGATTTTTATTCAAAATATATCTCATCTTTTTTATGCATTTACCCGGTATTATGAAATATGAACATGAATTAAAATGGAGTAAAATATGAATAATATATAAAACACAGTACAGTGTACATCATATTTACACAAGAGGCAAAGAACACGTAGCGTTGTGTATGAAAACACGGTGTGGGGACACGAGTCTGACCAATCAGAAAGCCCTATTCATTTAACCTTGGTTGTGATTAGCTGCTGGCTACGATGCATACAGTTGGGGAGAAGCAACCAGCATTTGCCAAGGTATCCATTCTATTTAGGTATTCCATTCCATGTAGAAAAATGGATAGATCCATATAGAAAAAATCCTAAGCTAGGCAAGTGTACTACATACATACAGGACCTAAAATATAAGTCCAGGCTACGCTAGTATAGTATACAGCACGTTACAGTACTCGCTGTAAACGTGATGTTTCTATGAATTTGACACAAAACTCACCTCGCTATATGCTTGCAAATGTTTTCTTAATGTGTTTAATTGTGTCTAGAAAGTGTTTAAAGAGTGCAGGAGGATCATTTAGGGCTTAAACTATTAAAAAAAACAAGGATTTTGGGGTGGTGTCCGCGTACTGTGGATTTTCGTCTTTAGCGGAAAGTTTTGGAACATAACCCTTGCAAAAGACGAGGGACTGCTGTATTTTCTGTACAATTCCTATGAATTCAGAGGTGACCTCGCTCAGTTGGAACAATTGGAACGCAGCTGAGCTCGCCAACGTCACTTCTTTTTCATCGACCAATCAAAATCAAGAAGGGGTGGGACTTCAACACTTAACAATATCAGAGGAGAAAGTGAACCTGGCTGACGCTCCCAACCCACTTAATCACGATCCAACACCATTGTTCAGATCCACCATGGGTTACCATGATCAATATCTGAAACAAACACAATTTCTTTCCATCATTTTAGCTAAACTTTCTAAAATAAATAGAGACTTAACCTTCACAACGAACGAATGCTCGATGTTTTTGTAACCTGGCTCCTGAAAATGAGCTTTGGATCACTGTCAGCACACTAAACCCATCTGGTGGACACATGCCGTTAACTCCTTCCCAATTACCTAGCTCAGGTGTGTTGGGGTTTGAAATGTGTTTATAACAGTGTTATAACAGTGAATAGTGCCGAGGGGCAAAATTTACACGCCACAAGGACAACAGAAAAGTGAACAAGAACTATATGCAGCAATGGAGAAAAAATAAAAAGCACGCCGATTGTGTAGTTGTGCAGCGTGTTGCTCCTCACCTGTATCGCTCCTATATTCTCCAGGAGCTGTTCGGTGTTGGAGGCTCCTAAGAGCACAGAACTGACTCCTTCATTCCTTAGGCACCACGCTGCAGAGGATCAGCACATAATCACACCCAAAACAACACACACACACGCCCCTAACTCTCCCACACACACACCATGCCCCCGCCCGTCCATTACAAACACAGATATTTCTAACACTGCAAAAAATAAAGCCATTTCCAAAATTAAACACACACTATTGCTAACTCTACCACCCACCCACACACACGCACACGCACACACACACTAAGAAGGAAGAAAAAGGAAGAAAAAAAAAGCCGTCAGACCACACCGTTACCATGGCTCCCAACACCGGGGCAGAGAGAATGTATTTTTTTCTTGTTTGTGAGAGAAATCGCAGTGTTTGGAGTCTGAGGTGCGAGAAGCCATGTGCTGACCGCCGCACCTCCTCAAGGACGACGCATGCAACAACTCTCTATCCATCTCTCCCTCTCTCTCCCTCTCTCACACTCACATACATGGGGAGGAAACTCTGCGGGGATCTGACTCCTTAAATAAGTGCCGTGTACAGTGTGTGTGGCTCTGCTGCGATGCTGTGTTGTGTTGTGTTGACGTGAACAACAGCAGACATCGTGTTTGTGTAAATCTATCTTTAGAAGCGCACGTGACGAACACAAATGAGATTTGCTCAGAATTCACTTGTACTGATTAACCTGAATTATACACGCCTGCGGCAAAACGAAAGACGGGGTGAGAGAGACAGAGAGATGAAGAAAGTGAGAGAGGGAGTGAAACAAGCAGAGTGAGAGAGAAAGAGAGAGTGTATGTGTGTGTGTGTGAGGGAGAGAGAGAGACACAATGAGTGAGTGAGAGACGATGTGATGGAGATAGTGACTGTGAAAGAAAGACAGAGAGAGAGAGAGAGAGCATGTGACGGAGAAAGAAAGTGAGAAAGAGTGAGACGGATAGAAAGTGAGTGAGAGAAAGTGTCAGGGGAAAGTGGAAAATTATGAGACCCAGAGAAAGAGCGGGAGAGAGAGAGAGAGAGAGAGAGAGAGAGAGAGAGAGAGACAGACAGACGGTGAGTGAAAATGGAATTGAGAAAGAAAGTGAAAGAGTGTGAGAAAAACAGAGAGAGAGAGAGAAAGAGAGAGTGCATGTGTG
The DNA here is from genome assembly GCA_030068315.1 of Chrysichthys thysi. Taxonomy (NCBI): domain Eukaryota; kingdom Metazoa; phylum Chordata; class Actinopteri; order Siluriformes; family Claroteidae; genus Chrysichthys; species Chrysichthys thysi. Next base: position 1,281,212 of record JAQLOM010000016.1, read on the forward strand.
TGTGTGAGGGAGAGAGAGACACAATGAGTGAGTGAGAGACGATATGATGGAGATAGTGACTGTGAAAGAAAGACAGAGAGAGAGAGAGAGAGAGAGAAAGCGGTGAACTCTTCCTCAACTTGTACTTCAGTGCAGTAAACCTGACGCAGCTTTATTTCCCTCTCCAGTGCAGATGTATGGATCAGTATGGATCAGTAGCGCTGTTGTTGGCTTGGGCAGATATCTGCAGCTGAGTGCAGCAGAAACGGGGCTTTCAGGTGGAGATGGCAGGGGCTGATGGGACACGGGGCGTAACCAGACCGGTGATTAGAAAGGATTTATTGTTTTACTTTGCTTTCTTTTGGACACAACGAGTATTCTGCAGGTTCTTGTGCTGGCGTTCCACGCCTCCTCCGACGAGCTGGGGAGCCGGTTAGAACCAAGTAAACATGTAAGGTTCTAATCGGATCACACAAAGTCCTGGCTATAAATAAAACCAAACAAAAACATTTTCAGAACATCCTTTTAGGTGGTAGTGTGATGAGTTGCTTGGAGAGGCAAGGGAAAAAAATGAAATCATATGATCGCGACTATAGACTCATTCAACGTGAGCAAAGATTCGTGTTAAGTTAACGCCTAGGATGAAGAAGAGATGAATAAACTCAGATTATTATTACAGGGTGTCCTCGATTTACGGCGGCGTTCCGTTCCTACAGCTCGACGTAAACACTATTTTCGCCGTTAGTCGGAACTCACACACTGTACAACACTGTATAATGTTAAAACAGCCGAATACAGCATCGAATACACCACCCGGATCTCCATCTAGGTAACGGAAAGAAAAAAGAAAAACAAAACGATCGCGCTGGTTGGCTGACGTGGAGAAGGACTCGGTTCTGATTGGTCCGTCCGTTTGTGCTCAGGGCTTGTATGAACTATGTCAGGGTTGGTTGAGAGGTCGATCCTGACCGCCGCATTCATTTAAATATCGACGGCGAATATAAACAAAGCCTCGTTCTAGGACCTTTTAATAAATATATGGAAGATGGCGACCAACATAACCACGGAAACACCGTAGGTCGATGACGCCGTAAACTGAGCCATACATGTTCCATACTCAAACTCTTTCTTGCACAACATTTAAGTGATTTGTTTACGAAGTTTGCTCATGGTGTATTTTTCCACATACAGAGATGCTTCCTGTCTTCCTAAGTATATTTCAACAGATTTTAACTCGCAGCATTTACTGATATGCGGCATGTAATAATCTGTTTGTTTGTTTTTCTACTACTACTGCAACAGAAGTCTTCTCCACCTTCCTGTCTCTCTGTTTATCCAGCTAGTTAAGCAATTTTGCCAGAAGATAGCAGAAATTTTCCTTTTTTTTTTTTTTTGAGAACCCAAAACCCTATTTCACTCTACACACCAGAGCCACGCCCACAGAATCATGAACACGGGCAGGGACTCCACTGACAGATAAACAGCAACGCCTCCTCATTCCGATCAGGTGGACAGAAGGTTGTCATTATTTATATTAATTAACACAGGTAGTCCTGAAGTTACGACGGAGATGCGTTTCCCTATACCCATCGTAAGTGGAAAATATCGTATGTCGAATGTCGTAGGCCACTGCTTAGCCTAGCCTACCGAAGTGTCTTTTCCTGTACAAGACATGATTTTGAATTAAAATCAGCTCTTGAAGAACACAAAAAACCAGGCGTTACTGCACGGTACAGTACACCGATACACAATTTAACTGCAGGAGTGAGGGAGGCGTCACGCAAGGCAAGTGACGCGTACATCCGGGCGTCGTCTGAACGCATCGTACCTCATATGCTGTTACGCCAGCCTGCCAGCCATGTCTGCCCAAGAATCTTAAACATTTTCTAAATATTTTACAATTTTTTTGCTTATCGCAGCAGTCACTGTAACTTTCAAAAAATCCTACGTCGGGCCATGGTAACTCGGGGAGCACCTGTGTTAACTCTATTTCAACACTTATATCCAGATTTCTATAAAGCTCTTTGTGCATCCTGACTATGAGGACACATTTAAAAAGTTTTCTACATGATTTTTTGGCTTCTGGCGTGCATTATCGGAGGCTTTATTCTGGTTACGCCCCTGAGGTGTGTGTGAAATGGGATACATGGTGTGTTAATCTCTGAGCTTATAGGAACGGGATGTAGGGGCACTGAAGCTTTCGAACGAGGGTGAAGACAGAGTGCTTTAGGATAGGGTGAACTGTAAGGGATCGGCACACTCGCACACACTCGCATTCGCGTCCAGTCGTACCAGTTTCGAGCTGAGGATGGAGGATGGCGAGGTGAGTGCGTGTCAAGGGCCAGCGGGGGGAGTGAGGTTCAGGACGGACGGACAGACAGACAAAAAGAGAGAGAGCGGCAGTGTGTGTTAGCGTACCGATGGCGAGCTGTGGCAGCGTGCACCCCAGCCGCTCGGCGATGGCCTGCAGCTCTTTCAGCTTCGTCTGCTGACGCCGGCCCTCCTCGCTCAAGATCTTGTCCTTCAACCACTGGTAGCCCTGTTAACAACACAGCACACCTGCTCAAAAACAAGGGCCCTGTGCACGCACACACGCCGCTGCCGCTGCTCTCTCTCTCTCTCTCACACACACACACACACACACACACACACACACACACACACACACACACACACTACCAACAGCGTCTGCGTGAACAAGGGCCTGTTTTTAAACACGTGACTCTGTCTTTCCCAGCACTGACACAGGCAGAACAGCCTACACACTTCCCTCTGCCTGCTTTAAAGGAGCAGTTAGGCAAAATAAATAAATAAAAATCTCCAGTTTAATCATTTCCCTCTCACCTTCAATGTAATCTGTCACATGTGGGCCTGGTGTTTTTGTGTAAAAAAGAAAAACTGAAGTATCACGTGGACGTAAGTATTCAGCCCTTTGCTGTGACACTGACATATTTAACTCGGGTGCCGTCCATTTCTCTTGATC
>JAQLOM010000016.1:1306708-1318639 GCA_030068315.1 Chrysichthys thysi
CAACAACCACCTTTCTACCTCCATTTATTACCTCAACAACCACCTTTCTACCTCCATTTATTACCTCAACAACCACCATTCTACTTGTAGTAGAAATAAGTTTTTTGGGGTAATAAACACATTTATTACCATTCTACTTCCATTTTTGACCCAAAACACCTTTGAATTTCCTTTCTGACCCAAAACACCATTTATTTTAATAAAACAAAATACTAATTTATTTTCATCTCATGCCTCCTACCCCCCCCCCCCCTTTTAAATTTTTTTTATTTTTTACACCAGTCAAAATGGTTTTAGCGCTAGGTTTAGGACACTTTACCATCTGTCAAAAGTCTGTTAGGATACTATTTTGATATCACTCCCACAGACATTAAATTAATTAGCCTGAGTGATTTAACAAACACTTCCATCTGTAGCACCAATGCAATGCAGTGTGGAAAAACTAACACGGCAGGCTGCTAAAACGGCACTAAGGATACGGTGGAGCCTGGCGGTTCACACACCACCCCTCCCCCTTGCCAGCGCTGACTTGGTGCGAACTAGATTTAACAACTGCCTTAAATCCTGGAATTCTGAAAGCCAATTTCAGTTCAGTACTTAAATCGTTCAGAAACGTCAATACCAAAGCAGCAGGCAGTAAATCCAGGCTTCTGAACTATATTGCGGGATTTATGAGGGACGGCAGTAAAACGCTGAGCTTGAGAGGCTTTACACACTTCTCCATACCACAATGCTCCACTTGCTTTTTAAAACAACATCAACGAATATAGCTTCCTAGTTTAGACATAAAATACTCTGTCGAAAATATTGTGACTTGATCTCTTGACCCTCCGAAGGGCCATCAAACGGACTCCAATAGAGCCAGCATCATGTTGGGCACCTCCGTTAAAATGGCATCAGCATTTCACGAAGAAAAAAATGGTGCGGGCAAGATGACGAGGGTGTATCATGGGATAGAAACAGAACTGAAATTATACAACACCTCGCTTAGAAGTACCATGCGTTCAAGATGAAATAATCTGCCGAACATTCTTCTCCCATAAAAGACCTAAACAATACAGCTTTTTAGTACTCGGGTGGAAGCCAGAGCCGCATTAGAAGCCATTCATGTAAAAACCCAGACGATTCCAATGGAGCTATTTTGTTCAGTCGTTACTCTGTGAGCCACAACTCAAGCTGCAATTTGTCACTTCTTGGAAACAAACATACTCCATAATTTAAAGCCCCAAAGCAGATTTTATCCAATACTTAACGACTGCCCTCAACAATTTAGCTTGATAATAACTTAACCCCAACCACTTCCATTTGAGGAAGGTGAGGATGTTTGATATGCGAGACAAATTTTTTTTCTTATTCTTCCTCATCCACAAACTGCATTGGCCAATCAACCCAGCCATCCACACATCCAGTGTGAAATTCTCCCAGATTATTACACCCGGGACTTGTCAAAACATTGCACAAATTAGGTTAGAATGCAGGAAATGCCAAGATCTCCTGGGATCGAGTCTTCCTCACCTGCTTTTCTCCACCGGATAATTAATTGAAGGTCTGCCTGGACAGCTCGCTTTACATAATCAGGAAACCGTTTCTGCTTGCATCATCAATTCAGATTTCTCCAAAGTAATTTGACATGATGACAAAACAGCCTCCCTCACCAGCCTACAGGAACCCTACAGGGAATGCTGGGTAACTGAATACACCGCCACCCCTGGAAAACGCAGCGTCAGTTTTGGTTTGTGTATTCTGATGTAAAGTATAGCTAAATGACAAAGTGTGTCTGTCATTAGAGCTCCAAATGGTATAGTCTTCTCCCTGAAAGACGCTACGTGGTGTGACTCGACCCGAGCGTGGTGACGACCTCTGTCCGTCCACACAAACACCGGACTCGGCAGAACTCACCACATTTCCTAATGCACAGTTTAACAGCCATCATTTAAATCCTCAGGCTCACCAAATGCTCACTAAAAGATCATACAGTAAATATCCCGATAGTAATATTTCCTTAAAGGACATGTGAAGCCTGTCCCAGCATGACGAGGACCCTGTGCACAAAGCCAGCTCCGTGTCAAGGTTAAGGTTGGAGTGGGGCCCTGAGCTCAGCACCCCTGAACACACTGGGGATGAACTGGAACTGAAGCCTCCTCGACATCAACGCCCGACCTCACTAATGTACCCGAATGAACACAAATCCCCCAGACACGCTCCAACATCTAGGGGAAAGACCTTCCCAGAAGCACGGGATGTTCAACATGGACATACGGGCACGGTGGTCAGGGGGTACACAAACTTTTGGTTATATAGGGTAATTAAATGCTTAGGTGCTGAAGAACTGCTTCAAATGAGTAAATACATTTATTATTAGGTTTGTTTTATTTTACACCATTTGCAGCAGTGGTTGTGTTTACATCACACTTAAAATAAATGAATAAAATCACAGTACAATATGCAATCTGGTAGTGCCATCAGTCACGTCTGCTCTTTAATAAAGTGTGACGGTCAAACAGAATTAAACCTGTACTGAAGCAAAAATAGATAGATAGACAGATAGATAGACAGATAGATAGAATATTTTCAACCTCAAATTGAAAGATTCCACAATTTATTTAACGCAGACTGAGGAGATATTGGGTGATTATACGGATGATTTCAGCTGTTAAAAGCAGTTATTAAAAGAAGGAAGGAAGAAAGAATGGAAGGAATGAGTGAAGGTAACAAAAGGACATTGTTTGGCTCATTTTATTTTAAAATTATAGTAAAACTAACACGATCTATTTTCAAATACATTTCCTCCAGCTTTTTAAAAATCAAATACTGCTAGAGGATGCTTAACTACAACTAGGATTTTTTTTTTTAATAAATGAAAACACTGCATGTTATGAAAATTAAACAATTTCACGTCAATTGTTGCTATCCATTATCATTTCCCACTGATCTGATTCAGTTAGCTTCAGAACACAGACCAAGCTATTCCAAGACCAAGCTTCTGCGTCTCTTAAAAAAAAAAAAGCCGCCTTTATGAACCGCCAGCGCCCGGCTTGGGCGGCATCTTAAACGCACGCGATTACATAAGCGCTTAGTTCCGGTAGCTCAGCTAACTCGCAGGAAACTTGACGCCGGTCTTAAAGCGGAACTGTCTTTAGCGAGGCAACAGGACAGGTCCGTCTTGTTGCTAAGCAACCCAACTTTCCAAAGGCATGCACTTATCTTCCGAGCTTCTGTCACTTCCTTTTGCGAGCCAGCGCATGAAGAACAGTTTCCAACTCGCACCAAGGAGACAAAAAAAATAACCCTGCAACTCATCAGTCTTTTCCACCGACCATTTTAAGGTTGGTGACAAACAAACAAACAAAACAAAGTCCATCTTAAGAAGTGTGTGTGCAGTATTGGGGCCGTCCTCAGCAGCTCTTTAGTTCGGGAGCACGTCACACTAATTAACGCTTGAAGGTGTGTAAGCCGGGATTATTCTGCCTCGGGGTAGCGATGCATTTACATGTTTGAATTTTAAAACTTTATAGATTCAGTGTTTTACATGGCTTTGAATATCGACACAACGTTAGCGTTAAGCTTTTAATTTCATTTGAATTTGTATTTACGGCTAAAATTTCTTCTTCTTATCATCATCATCCTCCCTCTCATTCATTATTCACTAACTACACTTGTGTGTTGCGTCGATGTTCTCATGGCAAAACCAAGCTTAGAAATTCCTCCCACACTTATAAAAGTTTCCCCTCTTTGGTGATACCTGTGATGAGGCGCCCTAACGGCTGCCCTTCAAACGGAACAAAAGTGATAAAAATGCCCCCAAGGGTCCCCTTACTTATGATGAAGTGCCCTAATGGGTGTCCTTCTAAGCGCAGAAAACAAAACACAGTGCCCTGCAGGGTCTCCTATACGCAGGTAACCCAGGTAATGAGCCGTCCAGGCCTGACTGCGTGCAAGAAAACCAGATGAATTGCCCTCTATGTGCTGCTGCATAGAAAAAACTATATTAGCTCATGCCCTATAGAGTCCCTGCGTGTAGGAGGTGTCATTTTTATTTTCTCAAAGCTTGCAGAAAGCTGAAAATGACAACTAAAGGATGAAAGCACACCTCCTTAGTGTGACTTGTGCTAAAGCTCCCAATAATGCAGCTCAGCCAGCATAGAGCATCAGCTCACACACACACACACACTAACTCCTCCTCCTTCTATATGGTGTCATTACTTTTGCCTTCGTCCTATTCATTTTAATTCCTGTTTTCTTTCCAAGTCACTGAGACGAAGGTTCAGAGAAACGTTTGTTAAACTGGTGAGGACGTCAAAAGAATAAGCGAATTAATCCCGACGGCATGAATCTGCGTAGAACACTACGGTGACTCGTGATCGAGGGTCACGCCAGTGAAGTTCCTGATACGGATATTTATACCGACGTGTTACAGCACCAACGTCTTCCATTAGCTAAAAGGATTTAGACGAACTCCACTTTTAAATGAGACACGATCAGAGTTCGATTAAATCCCATGCAGCTTCACGTTCACTATACATGACAAAACGTGTGCGCGTGCGTGTGAGTGTGTGCGCGGAACAGCAACAGGAAGCTAATCCAATAAAAACACACACAGTGAGTAGCGAGGTGCTCGAGGCGGGACCATTTTCCCTCCGAGCATCATTACAGCACATCAGCTCAGAAGTGCGCATTCTCTGACGTGTGTGAGCGCTGGAACGCAGTCTGAGGTCACACGACTCGGACATGACTCCGCGTTTGATGCATGAGGCTTTCCCGATGCGAGGATGTGGTTTGAACGCGTCCGTGAGCGAGAGCGCAGCTTTGCGTGACTCTTATCAGCGAGAACCATAGCAGAAGGACGAGCTAATAAAATATCGCTTGATAAAATGGACAGGAATAAAAACAAGAAATATCAGCAGATTGAATTAATACGAGAACGCTAACCAGCACCCTAAATTGATGTATTTTCAGTAAAAATTAGGGCTCTCTTTTGATCATCAACGTAGCGTACAAATGAGCAGAAAATATCTTGTTTGCAAAAAAATCCTGCTGAAATAACGCACACCGGGGCGGTGAGAGATGATCTCAATGTTGTGGCGAATGACATCACGACACACTTCTCTGAGAAGTCATTAATATCTATTTTTTTTAATTAAACAAAAGGAATAATAGAAAAAAAAAAGCAACAACCAAAAAAATCTTTCAACACTGCAGACACTTTATACTTATGTTAAAATTTGAAAAAGAAATAAATATCCTTTTATTTTAAATGTTTTTTTTTAGTGTTAAATAATTGTTTACAATTTTTTTAATGAAACATAACTTGTATTATAATGACATATCGCAAAGTTAACAAACGCCTTTGAGTGGGTCAGTATTATTTTTTTTTTGGGTCACACAGACAGAAAATCGTCACGTTTGGAAGCCATATAAAAGTATAAAGCCCGACGCGTTCTCCTTTTTGCCCACACAGGCGTCGGAGGAGCGCACTTTTCCCCTTGTGAGGTTTTCATGAACGTGTTGTTGAGGAGAAAAGGCAGGATTATTGATGCGGCCCGCCGGAGGGACGATCACGTTTCGGCGATTAAATAACGCAGTTACCATCAATCCCCAAGCTGCTAATGGCATCACTGAGCAGAAATCATTCGCAGTTAAGAGACCAGGCGTATTCTATTACTTTAATAAGCTCGCTGCGTAGATAAATCAAACCGTTCCTCAGGACTAATTACGCATTCCTTCTTTAAAACAGGAGTTTTCCTTTTAACTGAGGATTCCCTTTTTTCTTTTCACAGCTAAAAATGTACTTTTATTATTACGTTTTTGGCTCACAGTGTGAAAATCTTACTTGCTTGTTCAACAGGTTCAGCCTGTGCATGCTTTTACGCCACGAGGTACTGATATTCAGCATCAAAACACATTTAATAATAATAATAATAATAATAATAATAAATGTGAGCACGTTAGAAAGTCATGTACGAGTGAGGCATGGCTCATCCTACCTATACTTCATGCCGGTCCTCATGCTCTGGTCGCTGGAGGACGGCACGCTCTGGACGGACAGTTGCCCGAGGCTGCGTGCCACCATGGCAACGGCTCTGAACTTGCTGCGCGTGCCGGCGTTCGGGCTGCTGGCGTTCTGCCGGTTCAGACGTTCGTCCGTGCTGCGGCTCATTGAGCGGTGGTCCGTGCACACGAATGACACCTGCATCCTGACCCGGGCCACGCAGAGCGATCACGATCACCACCAGCCGAAAATCCTCCGTCTCTTTCTCTCTATTTCACTTTCACACCCCGCAAAATCAACTCGAAGCACGAGAGGACGTTTCTCTTGTATCTCGGCTCCGAGTGAGAAGGAGGTAGCCGACTGGAGCACTAATCTCGCATGGATTCTCTCGTTACACGTGAACCCGTCTCCGTTTTGGCTCCACTTGGCTCATCGTGCCGTGAAGCGCGAAGCTCCGTAATCACGTGCACACACACACACACACACACACTCCTACAACTCTGTCTCAGGTTCGACTGTCCGTAAACAGGGTGCGCTCTTTCTGCACATCGCTCATTCGGCAGCTTAGTGATCCTCACTGCATTAATCCTGCAAACACGATCTGCGATTTATTGGAAACAAGCGGATATCGACACGACAGGACGTCGTTTCTGGTGAGACGGGTTCGCGCGGAACGAGCTTATAATAAATATCTCGAGTTAAGGATCTGCTCCTGAGATGCGATTTAAGTTGAAGCAAGACACAGAGTCAGAGTGAGTGAGTGTGAATGAGAAAGGGATGGAGAGAGAGGGTGGGAGGGAGAGCGCGAAAGAGAGATAGAGGGAGGGGGGGAAGAGCGAGAGAGACACAGAACGAGCACTGCAGTAGTGAGAGCGGAGAGGGAGAGATGGATGACGAGCTGAGGGTTCTGCTTGTTCACCACTGATTTATGTAAACAATCAGAAAAGTAAAACGCACTCAGGGGGGAATAAAAAAAAAGAAACCCAAAAAACTGCAAAACAAAGGAGGTTTTTCTCCCTCAAATGTGCTGACAAACGCTGACTGCAGCACTTTCACGAAAAGAAAAAAATAAAACACGGCTCGCGTCTTCTCCTAAGGATTTCACAGAACTGAAATTTTCTTCCTCTGCAAGACTGTCACGCTACTGCAGTGTGCCAAGTTTTATATATATATATATATATATATATATATATATATATATATATATACACACACACATCTGTGTGCGTGTGTGCACATGTGCAACCAATTAATGAAAAGTACAGGGAACGCCGTCACTACATATAGAAGCTGGGGCTAAAAATAGCGATGGCAGGTTAAAGATGGCTGTTCGTAAACAGACACCAAGAAAGCGCCGCTGTGCATGAAATAAACTTCTCTTATCTGACTATTTTATGAAACACGAGCAGAAGGGTTCCTCCTCGGGAACTGGGGACGGACCCCTCAAGCCCCGAGTTCGTCCAGGCCCCATGGCCGATCATAGCTGGGACAGTAAACGCAGCGGCACTTCTTCACCTTTAAATGAGTTAAAGTATCATTAGTGAGTATTGTGAATATTTCAGCATGGAGGCGTCCATTTCGTAACGTGATACAAGACGCATCCCGATAAAGGCAATATTAAATCCCGACATGACAGCAACACAAATACAATATTAAATTTTATTCGTCTTCTGACGCGTCATCCTGGTCAGGGTCGCGGTGGGGGAAGCTGGAGCCAATCCCAGATGACTTCGGATGGCGAGCGAGAGAGGCAGGGTTTCACCCTGGGCAGGTCACTAATCCAATCCAGCGCACGGCGACACACAGAGACAGACAACCATTTAAACTCACATTCACACCTACGCCCAATTTAGAGTCGCCAATTAGCCTAACCCCCTCTATGCATGTCTTTGGACTGTGGGAGGAAACCGGAGTACCCGGAGGAAACCCACACGGACACGGGGCCAACATGTAAACTCCAAACAGGAAAAAAAGGTGCCCGGCTCGACCCTGGGGATCGAACCCAGGACCTTCTTGCTGTGAGGCCACAGAGGTAACCACTAAGCCCCTGTGCCGCCTCAATATTAAATTTGAATATGTTTATTTTGCAACGACGACAAATTAAGCCACTATAAGATCTTTACACCGTTCTGTACGAAGCGTAGCTCAGAATTTATAACACAACCTGCAGTTCCTGGGGATTTATCTTAAGTGACTTAAATGTATCTCAAGGCAACGTCACGTACACGGAAAGATTATTCGATGATGGATCATGTCTTAAGTGATTCCATAATTTTAATAAATAGCTGTCAGACATGGTGACGAAACAGCAGTGAGGTTAAATTCTCTTTACGTCACAGCCGGCAAAATGCACGACGTGCATCTGAGTCACAAGGTCGACTGGCATCAATTCACATCAGCGCAGACACCGACTTTAAAGTGTGTTAGCCGGTTAGTTTCCTTCCTGCTCTATATGCTGCACCCTCTGCTGCCACCTAGTGTGGAGGAAGAGCATGAGCTCATGATGACATTAAATGGAAAATTGCCATGCGCTTTAGAGAGGCTCAACCGGCCTAACCTGCATTTTGTTGTAACGATAATCGACATAATGAAGTTGTCCAGTTGACTAGTAAATAAAACCAGTTATGTTTACTTCTTAATTTGCACCCTGTGAGATTTAATCGTTTAGAATAAAGAACTCGAGAAAAAGATCTGTATTTAAAAAAACATTTTCTTGCACGGTGGTTTATAACTTTCCTCAAATTCCTTTTCCAGATGCTTTATTGGTCATTTACACTGATTACTAGGAACAGGCACTAATGACTGGATCAGTCCTCGAGGTGAAAGTCAAAAGACGAACAAGATGCTACATGTTTTGGAACTCAAACTAAAATGATTTGCTTTAACTCACGAGGAAAATATACTTGGCAGGTATAGTGGATTTAATCTGGGTGCTTTTATTTCGCTCGCACGCGCGATATAACATGAACAGCAGATATATTCACGTTCTCGGACACACACGGGTCATAAACATGATACCCTGGTAACGCTACACTTCGGAGAAGCGGGAGCCATGACGACGCAATTACACTTCATCACGATCGCTACTGAAACATTATCACGCTTGATGCTATCGGTGCATTTTATTAAAAACCAAAATGAAAAATATTCCATCCCTGACTTTAATAAAGCACCCTGGATAACAGTGCGCATGCCCCTCGTCACGCTGGAACACGTTAGGGGTTACTGGGACCGTAATCAAAGTCACGTCAGTCGGCGCTTGATTTAATCTCGACGCGTGTTAAAAGGCACGGCCGATCGCTAATCATAACCACGCAGCGGCCTTCCTGTCCATTCCAGCCTTCGGTTCGACAGACGCTGATCGATTAAGAAAGAAATAAAAAGTGGCGCCAGGTCCATCACCAGGACGAATCCGTGGAGCGGCAGGGGCTGAGCCGGATCAATAACGAGCCACAGATGATTTATAAAATCTCTTCCCCGGCTCTCTGTGTACAAGTAAATGATGATGATGATGATTGGGAACATGCTTTCTTACCTGGACACAAGACTGCATTTGACTGCAAGTCAAATGCAAACACAAACACACACAGGAGAAAAAAGGGGGAAAAAAAGCCATTATGCAAATAGTGTTCATTACACCGAAGCGACAGCTGCTCCACTCACAGCTGTTCAACACACTCGTGCAAATGGAGTGAATTTTAAATTGGAGCTTTTACTCCGAGAGAGAGAGCAAACACAACATTGTGATGCTATCTGATATTAAACATTTTAAACAGGTTTCTTTTCTCCAAAACGGTCAAAATAATTCTGTGCAGTGTTAAGAACAGGGACCTGGTCCAGTCTCAGGCACGCGTCAGGGATCATTTTAGATCCCCAAGCTACTTTACTTCCTGTCTGAGCGATTCCTCAGGTCTCCTTTACGTTTTCCTTCATTCAAATTTTAACCTCATCCTTTCTACCACGATTTATACCTTTGAACTGATTCGGGCTAGCAATTGTACTGCCACATCATGTGTGTGTGTGTAATAAATAAATATTTATTGCCAGGATCGGAGACGGACTTCCCAAATTCAGCCCGATTTTGACATGATTTTGTTGAGGCTGCCAAATTTCCAGAATCCAAAGTCAGGAGCGCTGAACGAGCCTTGTAGCGCACTCTAATCGAAGAACAACATCTTGCCTAGGTGGACAACTCCTACCACGTGTTCCCTGACACTCCCCCTGTAGCCATGATCAACACGCGAGGACGTGAGCCGTGATTGGTCGGGGTCAAACCTGGGTTGTGTTGGGAGTCTCCTGACTGAGATGCGGCAAGAATTTATGGCACTGTGATACACCTGAAAACAACGTTTTGAAATCTGCAAACTTATTTATTTATTAAACTGCTCACAATAACAACCACATAGTAATATTTTATCCCATTTTTCAGTGTTTGTTTGTTGCATTCCAGAAAGATGAGAAACGTTTCCTAGACACGATATCAGAATCCACCAGGAAGTTCTTAACGAAAAAACCCCACAAGTGTTTATTCTAAGTGCTGAGCTGGTGTAAGAAATGATTACCGTAATTTCCGGACTATAAGCCACTAGTTTTTTCCCACGCTTTGGACCCGGCGGTTTATACACCAATGCGGCTTATCTATAGATTTTCAGTCAAGGATTTGTTCGTCGGTTGGAACAAAATCTGCTCAGGGATTTCGTTCGTACGTCAATTCATTCACCATCCGCCAGTCCACTGTATAAAATTTTAATCAACGTACATAGAAATATAGACAGAAAGATAAATACGATCAGTCAACATAAACGGAGATTCAGAAAACCTGTCCAATCAGTGATCGTTCGGACACTTAGAGTGCGTAAAAACCTGTGACTCCATCACAAGCAACGTGCGACCGCAGGAACACTGCAGGATTACGATTGTGCCGCCTTGGTGCCAAGAACATTTTGTAATCTGAATGAAAGTGACGTTTCATTAGTGCGCTCTGAAACGCTCGGTGAGTGTGTGAAAACGTTTCACACGGAGACCATATGGATGAGATGCGCTGAGCAGATGGGGGTTAGCACACTCTAAAATTAACCAGGAATTTCATTGCATTAGGGAAAGAAAAAACAAAAAAAAAAAAAAAGAAAAACCCACGACTTGCTTGCACACTGGGTTTTTTCCCCCCCTACACTCGGTTCTTTTCCTAAAACTATGAAAGGAGTTGTGAAGACTGCCAGTGCTGAACATAAATCTCCCAACACTTTACATATTAATAATCCATAAACAGAACGTAGACGTGTTAGAAACACCCGACGATGCATTTACAGACGTGTCACCAAGCGGCCTGGACGAATCAATTCTCAGCACAGGATTTCGACAGACTCGGGGTCATGCTGTTAAAGGAAAACAATTGAAAAGTTGATCGTCTTCCTAGAACACCACATCCCCAAATGTTTATTCCTCTCACACCACAGCAAATTCTCAACGATTACAATTACTAAACGACGAATGAACGACATGCTATACTTTTTAACCGTTTATAGTTACATTTAAAGTTGTGAAATGTCCATAAATCGTGTTAGTTCCTGTTCTTACCCGCGTTACAGCACCTACAGCCAGCTGTTCCCTCACCAGAGTCTCTTTTCCTTTTTTCTGAAGTTAATAAGACAGAAAAAACACGCAGCTTGTCATGTTCCAGGAAAACTGAAGACAAAACAAAACAAAAAACTGGTGTGATATAACCCAAAAATGATAAAATCGCCATATATTCTGACATTTTCACGATAGTGATAAATATCACGATATATTTTTATATATTATATATAGGGTTGCACCGATACCAGTATTAGGTATCAGGCCGATACTTTGCTAAAATACTCGTAAATAAAGTGCCGATACCATGAACCGATACTCCTATTTCACTGATCGCTTTACAAGGCAGGTGTGATTCCTGACTTCAA
>JAQLOM010000016.1:1357958-1377411 GCA_030068315.1 Chrysichthys thysi
ACACACACACACACACACACACACACACACACACACACACACACACACACACACACACACACACACACCCCTACCTCTCTGCACAGTCAGAGGAAGAGTCAGCATATGGACAAACAGTCAGTGCAAGACACAGGAGGAAAAAACAAAAAACAAAACAAACAAAAATCCCACTCCTGCAATCTGAACGCTCGCTGCGGAAACCTGTTTCCTGAGAACGTTTACTAAACATCTCTCTCAACACACGTCAAATTAGTGCTGTCAGTTTACGTCTCCTTCTCACAATCCAGACACTAGGCTGGCAAAATGTACGCGTTAAAAAACTAATACTACTACTAATACTAATAATAATAATAATTCCTCTGGTTTGGGTCAGTTAGCGAATAAGGCATGACTTAACATTTCACCTGAGACGGGGGGAAACGTAAAAGAAGATTTGCATGAACTACTTCTGTGTGATTAGTGATGAGAAATGACGTCTGGCTAAGTGTCTGTCACGCCTCATAAAATTAATCCGTCAGAATTGTTTTATTCTGCTTGTACAACCAAGCTGATATCAACAGAATCATGTTACAAATCTAAACGTCCTCAGATGTGAATCCCCGTGTGAATAAGCATACCAGAGGTTACCAGAGGGGTGTCGATTCCCAAAGCGCCCCTCGCCCCCAGTCTTGCATCGGCGCTATCTGAAGAGTCTGATGGGGTGCGACTTTAGTGCTTTAACCTGTCCAGCGCTCTCGCCTTCACATCCGTGTACACGCTGCTCAATCTGATCAAACCCTCACGCGAACACTGTTGTCAAGACCATCACCACCATCACCGAGTCATACTGTATGGTTGTACTGCATTCTGGGACTCTTGAGTCGAGCACTTGTGCCGACATCTCTTAAATATGCCACACTGGAAATCTGGGAGCAGAAAGCGAAACCTGACTATTGACCGTTATGTTTGAGATTAAAAACAAAACAAATACACCTTAAAATGTAAACACTCCATCAATAACATCCTCCTCTGACACCAGTGCAATACACAACTGTTAACACTGCATGAAAATAAAACAAATAAACTACATCAAGCGTACCACCAAGGACAATACATGACACTTCTATGATGAGTAAATCCACAGCTAGAACCGCTTTATGTTTGGACAGATTCTCAGTTACGTCAGCATATTTCTACATTGGCTATGTTTCGTCACTATTAAAATTCACTGCTATCTACTGGATTTTAAGACGTACGGCACTGTTGAGTGCAGGCTCAAAGCCGTATCTCAGAACGTTAGTGAAAGTGAAACCAATTTCCTGGATCCTCTCTGAGACTCGGATCCGCTCCAAAATTTAAAGGCTTCTTCCTTGGCCCATGCTACACCCTGCCACCAAGATTCAAACAAACAGACTGACAGACAAACACACACAAAGAACATAATAAACACGACCTCCTTGGCAGAGGTGATGGATAGACAGACCATCGGCCAGCAAATTAGCACCAGAACGGCTAAACACCTCAGAAATATTTCATCACAACATAACTTTCAGTATAAGCTTTGCTCAAGGGATGCTACAACTTGAAAGCCGCGGCACCCGAAAGAACCCCGGGATTTCAATTAAACTTGGGTGCTTTTTTTTTTCTTTCAGAAAGAGAGCGCTGAATTACAGAACAGATTAGAATTACTACCCCACTTCAATAAGTGTTGTTTGTGTAATTTAATTAGGCACGGTTGGCTTGCTACAGACTGCTAATGTTGTAATTATTAGGTGCACACTCAGTCAGTTCCTCTTCTTCAAATGCCTGTGAGCGAGCCGTTTCCCGACGCCGTCTGCATTCCTATACACTCCCGCTTCACGCCGCGGACGCGGAGAGGGCCAGGTTAATCGCACTGGCTTGCATTTCCCCCCTCCCTTATTCTGCAGAGTCACCTGATTCAAAAATTCATGAAGTCGACACTGCAGCACTCAGCACTACTGGAAAGGGGGGGTGGGGGGAGTAGAAGAAGAAAAAAAGTGTGTGTGTGATGCCAGGGTGTTCCTGTTCTCTGTTCGGTCTCGCTTTCCCTCACAGCTCCCTTTAACACACTGCTCCAGTGCAGAGGCACAGGGACTGCAATAGCTCCAGTGCTGCGCTGCGTCTCTAGTCTGGCTGCAATCCAGCACCATCCCGGACACGTCGCAGGACTCGGCTTGCAGCTTAAGCACGTCCTTGCAGCGGGGTGTCCTTATAATCGTACTTATATTGCATCACACCCTGGGCCTGTACGCTACGATACGCTACTCTCAGCGATGCAATTAGGACGTGGCAAATTAACACGGCCTTCCCATCCATCAGGAAACACCAATATTTTCACAATGAGCTTTTGAGACATGGTGGCATCATTTTAATACATTTTCTTTCTGTTTTGTTTTTAAATAATAACAACCTGATGGAAGCAGCATATTTGCAGCTGCACTTCCCTTCCGCAACCCCTGACCAATCAGAATCCAGAGTTCGAGAGCATTGTGATGCAACTCACAATTAAACGAGAGATTAAAAACTCCCACGTGGGCTCTGAAGGAGTACGAACCTTTCAGCACTCCCTGCATAGCTCGTAGATCGAGAGTTTAAATGGCGATTACGTGACAGCCAAGAGCGCGGAATTGACCCAGGGCTCTTGGTGTGAAGCGTGCCTCGTTTTCCCTAGCCTCATTCTGCAGCCAATCATGAACATCTTTGGCACAAATTGCTCCTTAGCGCTTCATCACGGCATACGTAAAGACTCTGCTAGTAGTGAACTAGCAAGGGGTAACAATAACGACTCAACCTTTTTAAAATGAACTAGGATGTTTACTGCGTATAGAAAGTACTCCACAGAAGCTGGTTTATACCCGACAAGTGATTCTGTGTACGCGTTCAGAGGTTGCCAGCTCTCTTCCTCACATCTGGACGATTAAAAGTCAGGTTCGCAAGTCTGAAATCTTTAGTGATTTCACTCACCACAACATTAAACAGCCTGATGAGCTTGGTCTCTGTCTAAAACGTTCGGCTGTCGTCATGAACTCCGTATCAAATCAGACTCTGGCCTTATGTCCAAATGAATTTAAGCTATTAATCCAGAAAATCCGGGTTAATATCCAACCCCACGCACACGTTATGCTCCAACTGGGGTGTATGCACGGAAGCCGTCATGTTCACTTATGTATTGCTATAAACAAGTATAACTAATTCTTAACACATATCCCAGAACCAGAACCGCACACACACCCTGCATGCAAATGATCCTGGTACTGCCGATAGCCGATCAAAAACACCCGTTAGGGTTAAGCATAGGACTAATTATTCATTGTGTACGCAAGAACAAACAGAATTAACATTATCCTGAGTGGCAGGAATAAACAACAAGAAGTAAAACTATAAATTAGCTAGCTACTTAACCACAAACCATTTCCATTTGTTTACACCAACATGCGGAAGCAAAAAAGCTAACAAACTGATTACATCTAACCGATTGGCGCTAATATCTCGTCTTCTGCTTTTTCCTCCCCGACCTCAGACAGAAACGAACGATTCATTGCTGCTTTGAGATCCCGTATTAGCTGCCCGTCACTTGTCATTTCTGGTCTTTTAACACCACCAGGGGGCGCACTGTGACTACGTGATACATGAACCTTTTCGGAACCTTTTCCTGTGTGCCCATTTTAAAATTTGTCTCCAGGAAATCTCAGAGACCCTGCTTACAGCAAGAAACAGCCTTGAAGGGTCACCCTCTCCACGTACTTCCATCTCTGTCCTACGATAACGCGTTAGCAGCCGATCAAGTCATTTTTAGCGTTGTGATTTTACAGTTGAAAACCAACTCCGTCCGCTCCGACGCCCCTCTGTGAGCCGCAGATTGTAAATGACTGATCTATATAAAGCACTGGTATTATTAACCCTATTAATAACTGTGCCACTGGGACAAACTACTGTTCCTGAGAGCTGTTAACATCCCTACACTTATTCACAATAGTCAATTACTATAAATCCTCATTCCCCTGCTTCAGCCGAGATCTCAGACCCTGCTATTACACTCCATCAGCCAGGGTCCGATGTTAGAAAAGAAAGCGGATATTTATTACCGTTAAGTGGTCGGACGATATTAGCTGTTTGTGTTCTGCCAATGATAGGCAATGTGCTGCTTTACTCTTAATACAGCATTACACAACTCTCATGCAGGACAACTGATCAATCTGTACAAGCAGTCAACACCCCTTTACTCTAAACATCAAATTACGCTCTCATACAAACAAAAAAAAACCCTAACCCTTAAGAGCAGTTGTCCTATTTATACACGTCTAATAAAACAACAGCATGCAGGGTCACTCAAGCTGACCACACTGGAGAGTCAGATAAATCTGCCATCAACAGCTTTGGCTTTGGGCAACACGAAGAACACCTGCGTAAAGAAAACAAGTATGACTAATAAATAACTTGTTAGAATTGCTTTGTTCCTATATTTTTGCATTCCAGCAGAGAGTTGTCATGTGAGTTTGTCATGAGGCCTTTGCATGAATGGTTTAAAACAACAAAAACATTTCAGCAATATTATCCTGCACAGAACCCTAATCTCAACCCCACTGAACACCTCTAGGATGAGCTGGAACACCAATGCTGCTGAACGCGACAAATCCCCACAGCCAAACCCCAAGATTTTGAGTAAAGCTTTTGCATTAGAGTAGAGCTCTTTACAAGTCCAAAGGGACATTAATGTAGAAGGTTCTGGAATGAGCTCATACGGCTCCGCTACACACACACACACACACACACACACACACACACACAGTGAACCCCCACAATATTGCAGTTCACCTATCGGTTCAGGGCATCGCGGATTTTCACATTTTCATTCGTGGAATCTTTTTGCTTTCGCGGGACTCTGAAATATAAAATATATATATATATATATATTTTTTAAATGTTAATTCAAACATTGAAAGAACATTTAAATCCAAATAAAACGGTATGCACACACACACATAGTTACGTTTTTTCGAAGTCATGATGACTAATGCGATACACTAAAAATTTTTAAATACTTAGAAAATATTTCAAATTCACAGGCAGGCATCGCTGGCAGGCCAGTGTAACTGTGTACGCAAACGACGCCTGGAAGTACGCAAACGACACCCGGATCACTAGCCTCGCGTGATGCCTCCGCTCTCCTGCAACTCACAGCATTGACTTGTGTATCAGTGTACTGTATAGTGCATCACCGCAGGGGTGTGTGTGTGCTTGGAGAGATCATTTTAATTCAAAAGCATGTCTTCTTCTGGGTAGGTTAGGCTAAGCTGGGCTGAGATACCCAAGCTAGGCTAAGTGGTTCAACCCAGTGGTTTGACATATGATATTTGACATACCATGGGTGTGGTGGAACGCATCTCCATCATAACTTGAGGACTACCTCTCTGTGTGTGTATTTTATTTATATATATAAAATATTTTAATGCCCACTACACAAAGCTGAAGCTAAACCTGTTAACATTTAACCGACAAGTCCATAAAAGTCACGGGTGAATGAACTGGAAAGAAGAGAGGAAAAAATGAGTGCGTCAGTGAGAAAATGTGATGCATCACGTGATAATGAACTGCTGAACAGCTCTTCCTGTTCTGTTCTGCAAACACACACACGCACACCAATTGAGCAGCTCTGCATAAGTGTGAAACTAACCACCATCTCAGTGCATTTCTGCACATCATTACTGCATTTCTCCGAAAAGGAACTGGGTGATGTTAGCTATATATAGCCACATATTAATAGACCGCAATCGTGCTACAACACACAGGTTCCTGACCCTGCACATTTTAGTGTTTGCCCTTCTCCAACTCGCCTGATTAGCTAATTAACAGCCCGGTGCAAGTGTGTACTAGCTATTAACTGTACATGCATCGCTACCTGTATTCGTAATCCTCTAACGAGCTCATCCATTTGTACTGACCAAAGGATCACAGTCCTGACTTCTTGTTTTCGACCGGCTGTGAAACTCAGAACCGGGGCGTGCAATGTGGAAAAAATATCAAGTAATGATATTTAACGACGTTTTTAAAATTAACAATACAATACAATCACAATGTAAAAGGTATGCAAGCAAGCTGCCTGCGAAACAGGAAAGGAACAAAATGGAAAGGAATTATACTTTAGCAATTCGTCAGGTTATCAATTTATTTCAAATACGCAAGATAACGGGGGGAAAAAACACAGCACTGAAAGGAAATAAACTGTATGAATTCAGTACGAAACTGCATCAGCAGGAAAAGGTTATTTAAAAACAAAGGGAAAAAACTATCGCAAGACTGTCAAGATCATAAAAAGTGTATCGACATGATAATTTAGTCATTCATTCATCTTCTGACACTTCATTCTGTTCAGGGTTGTGGGGGGGAGCTGGAGCCATCCCAGCTGACTTTGGGTGAGAGGCGGGGTTACACCCGGGACAGGTCACCAATCCACTGCAGGGCGACACACAGACACAGACAACCATTCACACCTACAGCCAATTTGGAGTCACCAATTAGCCTAATCCCCTACGTGCATGTCTTTGGACTGTGGGAGGAAACCGGAGTACCCGGAGAAAACCCACACGAACACCAGGAGAACATGTAAACTCCACCCAAGTTGACCCCGAGGATGGAACCCAGGACCTTCTTACTGTGAGCCCTCAGATGGATCTATAGACAGCTTTATACATTTCTAATAAGTGCCTGGAGGCCATCTGCTTGTACACAGGACATGTTAGAAACCCCACCAGGACCACTGCTGTCCTGATATGTTATTTACGTGATGGATCACATCAGGAACCCTGCCGCTGTAGTGGTAGTTTGTGGGACTTTTTTTTTTTTTTTTTTTTAAGTGTACACACACATCAGCATCATGTCAGGGTTAACCTGGGAGCAGGAAACAATCCACCACCCAAACATCATCTGCTCAGTGGTGGTCCTGTGATGGAGGACAAGCTGAAGGCCCTGGTTGGTTCCTGTCAAGGTTTCTTTCCTCATGAGGAGATTTTTTTTTGGTCTGGATCCTTCATTCAGGAGGCTATCTACATCCTGAACTACACAAATGAATAAAAGAACAGACTGAAGCCTTCAGTGAAGGAGTGAACTTTTATACTTACAGTAAGCATGTGAAGGTAAGCATAGAAGGAGTTATAATTATTAAAGTGACCCATTTGTAGAGATGAATGACAGACATGAACACTCTCTCTCCACACACACACACCCCTAAGTCCACTTGCTAATAACACAAAACTCCACTTAGTTCATCACTGAAACGCCGTTACACTAAAAAAAATCTGCTAGCTAGCCAAATAGCTAACTCGCGCGAGCTCTATTTAATTCTAGCTCATTTAACTTAATCGATTTTCCCACTATCCGTTAATTTATTCAGTCATTTCGTTTGATTATCCTTATTAAAACCTCAATTTACAACGTAATCGGTCGTACGTAATATTTTTAACCACCGAAATCCACAATTAACCCGCGACATTAATTCCCCCCACACAAAAAACAATTTACCTCAGGAGGAAAAATAACCGTTAAGAATTCGCGTCGCGTGCCCAACGACAAGCGCCAACCGTCCAAATTTGAAAACGCCAAGCTTTAAACAGCATGCGCAGGCGTTCCACGGGGTGCGCGCGCGCTACAGAACACGCGCTGATTTCATGACGAGGAGGTCCGATTGGCTCATTGAAAGCGCGTGACAACCATCTAACCCGCCCTTCGACGTGTCCTATTGGTTGCGGTCAGTGTCAATCATTGGTTACGTCTCCGACCGTGCAGGCACCCTCTCTCTCTCTCTCACACACACACACGGATGTGATTGGCGAGTGTATTTACTGTAGGAGACGGTTTAATTCTTTGACATTTGACACAGCTTGTTTTAATTTGGCCAAAGAAATGAAATTTAAGGTGCTTAAACGGGCCACTGCCTCAAAATAAGGTGCTTTTATTCTTCATAAACAAACAAACCAAAGCATACAGTGATTATGCTCACATGTTGATTGCTGATCCATTTAATGAAGTGCAGTACAGATTAATTATTATTATTATTTTTAGCATCCATGTGAATTCATGAATCTGTGTTAATCTTTCAGGATGAGCGGTGCTTTGACCTGAGCGGCCACCTCGGCGCCCAGGAGCTCCTCCACTATGGTCAGGGCGAACTCGAAGCTGGTGCCTGGGCCTCGACTCGTGATTAGGTGTCCGTCTTTCTGAACACGGGCCTCTGAATACTTGTAGTGATCTGAAACAAACAAACAAAAACAAAGCAGGTCTTTTGGTCCTGTATGTGTAAGTTCCATTTAACCAACAAAGCGCACACATATTTCTGCACACACACCAAGAGGTCAACATTCAATCTTTAAAAAAAAACAAAAAACAAAACAAAAACAAAACAACCCATCAACATATAACATCTAAAGGCCTGGAATGTTCTTGAACCTTCCCTGAACGCTTTAAATAAAATTAATCTGTACATTATCCTGTAAGGAAGAAGAAATGAGAGACGGTCTGTTTGTTGGCATGAGAAGGACACTGTGAGGAACATCACACCGTTTTAGGAAAAAATCATCAACGACAGGGTGATATGATGAAGTGTAGTTACTGTTCTGATAGTAAAATGCATTATTTTCCCCACAAAAGCGTGTTATAGAGATGCTTTTCCGCCTCTTATAACCACAGCAATTTGCATCAATTCAAATATTTATTTATCAAATGAACACCATGCATGTTTTACCCATTTATAGCTACATTAAACGTCTGGTTCATTCCTGTTCTCACTTATGTTTTAGCACCTATACACGATCGTTCCTTCGCCACCTTCTCAGTCTGCTTTCTTGAAGAGCAAGCATGCAAAAAAAAAAAAAAAATCCTAAACAAAAAACAAAAACATATAAATTCCTCTGTCCTGAAGATGTCAGAAAACTTCCAGCTTTACCCTCTGACCGTTACAAAGCGCCAACCCTGGAGACTCCTTCCATACGCGCTACATAAACAAACGTCTCCTTCCAGAAAAACCCAGCAAATCAATGATAACGCTCTGTTTATTTTTAGTAAAGCGTTCGCTTGTACGCGTCCCTACGAATCGGCTGTTACTATAGGAACAAAAATATTTTAAACAATATACAATAATACGTTAATATAAAACTGTGATTTGCAGCTGCACCACTGTCAGATCTGTTCTCAGAGAGAAAAGGGCCACCGTAATCAGCTGTGTTCATCCAAATACAACAAACGGCTTTAATCTAGCATCATGGTGCAGGACACGATGACAGAATATCAATATTATGATCAGTTTTCATATCTCAGAAAACTGGATACGTCACTGATATATTTTAGCTTTTGAAATCAGAATGACAAACTGAACAGAAGCTGCTGATGTGATGTTCAAATGGACGTAATCTTTACAACGGGAAAGACGCAAAATAAAAATGCATTCACGTTTGTAAACATTAAGTAACATGGAAATTTTTAGCAAGCCTACACATTGTAATGTATGCGCATCATGCATCATTTATATATAATAAAAAAAAATAATAATAAAAAAAAAAAGTTTTGTAGAACTGTGCACGATATAATATTTGTCATATCGCCTCACCCCTACTGGGCATGTAACAGACTCCAAGCCACTCTGGAGCAAACCAGGAAACAAAAAACGCTACAGACTTATGGAATGATCTTCCAGCCTTACCTCCAGCCATCATCTTGTCTTTGGCGCCTGGGTGGGTGGTGACTGTGCTGCCGTAAGCGATCCCGTGAGCCAGAAGAGCCGTGGGACCTGAAAACCAAAAGTATTATTCATGTTCAGACCTGATACCACGCTTACGTCCATCATTTCCGTCACAAAACATCTACAGCAACGTCTACGATAACCCTCTTCCACACTTTGACCTCTTAAAGTCTCCTGCCTTCTGATCCAGACCATCAAATCAGAGTTATAATAAAAATAATAAAAGGATTCTGTTTTTAAATCCAAATATGTACTGGGGTGGAGACGAAAGTCACCCCAAAGTGCTCCACAGCAAAGAATTCTCCGCTTTAAAAAATGTAATAAATAAATAAATAATACAGAAAGAAAGAAATCAATAAAGTGTTATCTAGTATTACGGACATATAGAGTTTCCTTCCAGCTCTTTGGGCCATATTTAGAAAAGCTCTCCGCCTGCCGGTGTGCTGACTCTGCACTCAGCTCATGCTTTAAGCTTTAACAAAAAATACATCAAGAAAGAAATTGATGGATTTTTCAGCTCGGCAGTGGCTCTGGTGCGTGTACGATATTCCAGGATCCTCAGATTTGGTCAGACGCTCTCACATTGGACATTGGCATGACGACATCACAAAGCGAGAAGTTTGTTCCCAGGAAAAATCCCACGAAGAGGCGAATTGTGGTGTTTTTTGTGTTTGTTTTTGTGTTTTTTTCTTTAGCCAGGGTTTCTCCTTCACGCTTTCACAGCTTCACCCCTTTTTATTCTCTCTCTGACAGTTTGATGCAGTACTTGTGAGGGTACGCTATAAAATAAGCCAGCATGTGAAGGAATGCCAAAGGCACCACGGCTCACTCATTACACACTCCTGTGGGATCTTGACTGATTTTCTAGGACACTTTTCCCCCCCGTGCGCTCTGCACGGGTGCCCTCGATTCCCGACGTCCTTCCGGTGTCCTTCGACAGGCAGCGCGGACGACACAATGTATAACTGCACTAACCTTCATTATGGAAGGGACACGTCCACCGTTTTGCACACTTACGGCCTGAAAAAGCAGGAGTGTTTCGGCATAGCTAATTTCCGAGCTTTAGTTTTACTTTTCTTTTTTTGTAGTCTTGTTTTTTTTTTTATTTAAAAAGACAAACAGAGTTTCATCATATAGCAACAGTTCCCTATTTGTAAAATGGAGGGGGAAAAAAAAAAAAAAAAAAAATCCCCCCCACAGGATATTAAAAAAATTAAAAAAAAAAAAAAAAAAAGTTTCATCCACTCACACACACACACACACACACACACACACACACACTTGGAAAGTTACACAACAGGAAGTTGCATCATCTGAATTTCATAACAAATAATGTGGAGGAGAAGAAGAAAAATAAAAGAGCTCTCTCCTTCCTTTTTCTTTGTGACGCCGAATGACGGGATTGCTGTGAAAGCACAATGCTGTTACACCGCTAACAAAAATCGAATAAGTAAATTAAATAAATAATGACGTCATGCAATTAATGAAATTGTGTACATTCGCTGATTCCGTGCTAATTTACGAATTTAAGCATGCAGCCTTTTTTTTTTTTTTTTTAAAACCACACTTTGAAAGGTCAAATGCATCATCAGTCAGTGATGATCATTTATTCAAAAATTTCAACCTGGAAGAGTGATTATTAGGGTTGAAACGCCACCCCAGGCATGAGATCACTCCAGGATGACGCGATGGAATGACACTTTCAATTAATGTCAATAAGTATAAAAAAAAATGAAAGGGGGGGATACAAATTTGCCTGTGTATACGGAGAACTGAATATCCCTTAATGCAAAAGTCAAATAAATAAATAAATGAAAATAAAAATTAAGGGGTCGGTGTGGTGTGGTAGTTAGCACTGTCGTCTCACAGCAAGAAGGTCCTGGGTTCGATCCCCAGGGTCAACCTGGGCGCCTTTCTGTGTGGAGATTGCATGTTCTCTGTGTGGGTTTCCTCCCACAGTCCAAAGACATGCACAGAGGGGATTAGGCTAATTGGCAACTCTTACTTACCCGTAGGTGTGAATGTGAGTGTGAACGGTTGTCTGTCTCTGTGTGTCGCCCTGCGCTGGATTGGTGACCTACCCCGGATGTAACTCCACCTCTCTCTCGCCCAAAGTCAGCTGGGATCGGCTCCAGCACCCCCACCCCTGAACAGGATTAAGCATCAGAAGGCGAATAAACGAATAAATAAAAATGAAAAGAAAAAAAAAAAGAAAAAAAAGAGTAAAAATAAAAAATTAAGTGCATGTGGGCATGTGTTTATATTCCCTTATGAGGACTGAATGTCCTCACAAGGATAGTAAAATCCATCATTTGAGCGGCCCTCACAAGGAAAGCGTATTTTTCTCCCCTAATGTAAAAAAAATGAGAGGCAAAATTTTTTTAAAAGTTTCCTTTTTGTTAATGAGCGTAAGGTTGGGGTCGGGTTTAGGTGCAGCATTAATCATTGTTTCAGTGCAAGGTCCTCACAAGGATAGTAAAACCAACACGTGTGTGTGTGTGTGTGTGTGTGTGTGTACGCGCATGTATGCAAGGTTAATGTGTATCCGGTATGCGCTGGATTAAACGGTACCTGCGCAGATGGCAGCAATCAGCCCCTTCCTGCCCTCCTGCTCCTTCAACACCTCCTTCACAGCAGGAGACTACGAGAGAGAGAGAGAGAGAGAGAGAGAAAGGATGCACAAATACACAATCAGCCAGACACACAGCGACCGAGCGAACATCCTAACCATCCTGTGAGAGAGAGAACAGGAGAACGTCTGTGGAATCTCTAACAGGATCTCAGGGATTCCCAAACACCTCGATAAACAGGCATCAGGAATTTTCTAAACCTTGACAGCTCTGCATTTTTCTTTTAAATTGCTAATTTATAATTTACAGCTAATGTAAAATTGGGATGTTTTATTACATCAGCAATAGCAGATTTAACAGTAAAAACTAAAAGGGATATTCACTGCACTGATTTACGCCGGGATCAGACTACGCAAAATCAGCCCAATCCTGGCTGACCGGTTCCCAGCGGAATTCCAGGTCAGAACATGAATATCCAGAACGAGGAAAAAGGCCTTGTAGTGTGACAATCAAAGAAAGCATCTTTATTATTTTTTAAACAAATAAGATTATCCAAGCACATTTTTAAAAAACAGTGAACAGCTAAAAACAGTTGGCAGATCTTTTAGCTCATTTCAAAAACATTTTTTCTTAAAAAAAAAAAAAAAAAAAAAAAAATTATCTGCAGATAAAATAAATATTAAGCATAATTTTTTAAATGCTTATATTTCTCATATACACAATGAGAAACAGACAACCTTTCCTTTAGTCCAGAAATCTAGATGTGACAAATTTAAGCTGAAAATGGAGAAAGAAAAAAAAAAAAAAAAGTAATTGATATTGTAAATAAAATTATTAAATCAACAATAAAATTTCCATAAAATAAATACGAGATTAGGATAAAATATCAATAATAAAATTGGAACCCAGGGAAGTTTGGGGGGGGGGGGGGTTAAATCCTACCATATTTATTTAAAAAATTACATTTTTTAACTGTATAAAATCAAATTAAATACAATGGAACCTCTGTTCACAAACTGAATCCGTTCCGAGACTCTGTTCGTGACCCGATTTGTTCTCGACCCGAATCAGTGTTTCACATCGAAATGAATGTAAATCCAATGAATGAACGCACGTCTGAGCGAGACCGATTAAAGGGACACGTGTGTCTTTGTTAGGTACAAAATACGCAACTGCGCAATACGCAAACAGAAAATGGGAAAACATTGGCGCGTACGAAGTTGAAGAGGAAAATGGCCGGGGCTGTGTTTGTTCGCCACCCGATTATGTAGTTGTGACCAGATGCAAAATTTTGGCGGATTTTGTGGTCGGGGAACCGATTTGTTCGTCTTCAACAAACTTCGAGGCGTTCGTGTCCAGAGGTTCCACTGTACATGTATAGAATAAAATAAAATGCATAAACACTCATAAAATGTCAAATGATACAACAAACATAAGACTAGATACATTTTTAAAATGTCACATATGTTAAATATACTATTGTGAAAATATTTAATGCCACAGAAACTGGCATTTACGTTTACATTTCTAGCACTTGGCCGACACCAGGGATCCAAGAGTAAGGATCCTGAGCGACTGATGAGTTCTCACCTCGGACAGGTTCTGGGCTCCGAGCAGTCCACCGGGTAACAGAACCACATCATACGGGCCCTGAAGTGGAATTCTACTGTTAGTGATATTAAAACCTAGTTTAAAAGCTGTTGCTTGGAGCAGAATACACACTGCTGATTTATTGTTTACATTTTATCTTCCGATTCCCTGCAGCTTAATAAATATAAAGAGCTGTGGATATGAAAAAGTTTACTAGTTTGCTTCTGTAACACTTAGAGGAGTTAAAAATGTAAACATAAAATAATATTTTATGTCATCCCAAAATCAGTGCAGTGTCAGGACAATTCCACCAGGGGGAGATATCACTCCAGGGATTATGATCATCATCATCATCATCATCATCATGTGTATTGCAAGTATGTTTTAATATTCCTGTTCTTTTAGAAAAGTGAGTTATGAGAAAATGTATGGAAACTTAATTTAGAGACATTTATTATAATAAACACAACCTTGGATATAAAAATGGCCCTAATAAAAATATTGTATGGCAGTATAGATTTGTCTTAACTCAACATGCATTATTAAAATCCTACCTAATGAAGGTACAATGTGGTATCAGAAGATATCTAATGAATAATAACATTTTATCAAACGTCAGTAAAAAACAAACACATGGCATACAAAATATAACATCAATCATACCAAGAACAAATTAAAAAAATACATTTGCATTAAATATCAATAGGGCATCTAAATGTGTGATTATTTTAAACCTAACAGTAAAATTCTATCAGGTAAAAAGAAAGCTGTATTTTAAAACATAAAATTCACATGGACATGTATAGGATTGTATAAAATTGTACCCAATTTAAAATCATCAGTCAATGTTATTGGTCATTTTTATTTCTGCAAAAAAAATTTTTATTGACCACAAGGAGCAGTGGTGCAGTATCTGGTGATCTCGAGATCATGTTTGTGAATGTTGACCTGTTTCGAGGCTTCCTCCAGGCTTGAATCTGGACAGATGAGGACATCACGGCTGCACTGAACAGGATCCTTCCCCGTCAGTCCTGCTAGAGTCACAGCAATCTGTTTTACACACAAACACACAGAGAGAGCGGTTTAAACACACTTTAAGGGACTTTTCTAACTCAAGTAAGAGTTGACTCCGACTCTGAGTCCAATGAACTTACCTACTAAATAAACCAAAAAAAATTGTTTTTAATTCAATCAATAATGTTTAGATAAATTGCCATCATTTTCTTCTCACATCTCGCCTTTATCACGAGAAGAACTTTTCCAACATAACTTCTTATTGGTGAGCGGATTAAATGATCAGGCTCACTTCAAAACAAAAAACAACTGGGGGGCCCCTGAATTTCCCCTCATTCTTTCATCTTCTTTTACCGCTTAAATGTTAGCAATAATTTCCATCACTAGTATTTTAATAAATATGTGAGGTTTCGAGTCCCTCATACTATTAAGTATATAAATTAACCATTTACACCACTCTTTTTTACATCTTGATTCATCAATAAAAGCAATGTTCAAACTCAGCCAGGAGTCGACTCTTATTAGTGAACTGAGTCAAATGACCTGACTTATCAGAAATACATGGAATTCCCGCCACTAATATTTAGTTAAATAGCTAGAAATGCGTGAAATGCCTGCTCCTGTCTTCTTCACATCTCACCTTTATAACTAGAGGAACTTTTCCACCTCAGCCATGAATCGATTCACAATGGAGTTGCCGAGTCAATTATCCGACTCAATGAATTCCCACTGCTAGTAATTAAATAAATCGCCGAAACACTAGAGTTGCATACCCTACGTTATTATACGTTTTTTTTTTTTAAAAGCTTTTTGTCGTTTTCTATTTAACATCTGGTCTTTATCGGTCGAAAAACTTTCCTAATTTTGCCAAGAGTCGACTCTTTCTGGTGCACCGAGTCAAATAACCTGACTCATTGAAATGAGCCGGAATTCCCATCGGTTACATTTAGATAAACCTATGAAACATGCGATTCATGATCACCCTCGACGTTATCATTTAGTTAAAATCCTGTGCCCATTACTCTTTCCCACATTCTCACCTTAACAACTAAGGAAATTCATCAACTCAGCCAAGAGTCGATTCATAACGGAACACTGAGTCAAATAACCTGACTCACTGAAAAGAGCCAGAATTCCCATCGGTTACATTTAAATAAATCTATGAAACATGTGATTCATGATCACGCTCAACGTTATCATTTATTTAAAATCCTGCTTCCATTACACTTTCCCACAGCTTGCCCTTAACAATTCAGGAAATTTATCAAATTCAGCCAAGAATCGATTCATTACGGAGCACTGAATCAAATAACCTGACTCACTGAAAAGAACCAGAATTCCCATCACTAATAGTTCGGGGGGGGGGTTGCTGCATAGAAAACTTCACAAAACCTCTTACGGGATTTAAATACAGGGGTTGGGAGGGCGGTGTGTGTGTTTTAGAATGCCAAAGTTCATCATCATGACAGCAACAGACTTTGACATTTAGCTTCATGAACCTGACCCGTGCCTCAGGCCACACAACACAAGGCCCTCACGGTGTATTTCAGTTCACATCTCCATGTTGGCTCTCATCTGAATACAGGCTTATTTATTTATTTAGTCAGTCAGTCAGTCAGTCAGAGCTTCGTGTATCAGAGCAGTGAACGCAGTGTAGCTAATGATTCATGAACTACTAGCACTTCGTGAAATTTAAGGCCTGGATAATGTCGCCAACCTCAGCTACCTACTCCTCACTGCCGAAAAATAAAATGAATAAATAAGTAAATAATGCAGTTCAGATGAAGTCCCGCAGTTTAGCCTTTAAACCCAAACGTCAGTCAGACAGCCGCACTATGCTAGCTACATGCTAACTCTAGGGCTCTAACTAGCTGAAGCAGGTTAGTGCTGAATTAGGTACAAACCCCGGCTCTGCGCATGACGTCCACCGGTATCACTGTCTCCATCTCCTCCGCCCCCTTCGACAGAATCACTAACGCTCGCTTTGCAGCCATGACTTTCCCCGAAACAGCAGGAAAAAACTGGAAAATCTGGCCCACAGAAAGCGACACTTATAGCTGAGAGAGCGCGACTGAGTTCCGAATGCCTCAATATTTTCGACGTAGTACACTAGTGAGGGTGAAGAACCCGTTCGGTCAAACCCTTGGTAGTGTACTTAGGTACGAGGTAAAGAGTAATTTGGTATTTGTGCGTAAAATAAAAGTCCCGTTTCCGGTGTAGTCGGATTTCAGAGGGGGTAAAAAACGAGAAAGGACTAAAAAGTGCTTATTTTTTTGTTAATTATATCTTTAATACGTACATACATATATTTATACATAAATATGGAAATAAAACAGTACGCATATTTATACTTACAAAAAGTGAAATAGTTACATAAAGCACAGAGGGTAACGAAACAAATATTGCCTGTGTATATTTAACACTGAAGACATAATATTCAGCATGTGTTCCTTAGCAAAACCTTCATATGAGGACTAACATATAACACCGTGAATTTAAAATGAAAAAAATGTACAATTCTAAACGCCAAGAAGGTCGAAAAGATCAACCTAAAGGCAGACAAAGTGAAAAAGAATAAAGTGCTTGAGCTATTTGGTGCAAAATGTTTTTACGACAAAATATAAGCACTTCCTTGCTTTGCTCATGAATATCTTTGGAACAAATGTTTGTAGGCACACACACACACACACACACACACACCTTGTCTGGAGTAAGACATTTTCCTGTTGCTCTGAAAAGATTGTATGTTTTGTGATGGATCCCTGTTTAATAGCTGTGATCTAAATACAGCAAATGCTTCTGAGGCACTTCCTTGCATTATTTTATCTCTGTTTTACAGATATTTATGTGACTGTCTGGCCCATGAGCCATTTTTTAAAAGCTCCTCTCATTTTAGTGTCAGGATAAGCTTGCACTTTGTCCCACCACTAGAGGGCAGTGTAGGATATGATATGATGTGATATGACGCGCTCAACTGGCATTTTGACTCCTCTCACCAACAAGAGTCGACTCTTCCTTGTGATATGCTTACCAGTTGTTATTATTATTATTATTATTATTATTATTATTATTATTATTAGCTCCATTTTGTCAGTCAGTCAGTCCATTTTCATTCAGTTTCAACTGCCTACATCTGCACACTGCTCGTTTTTGTTCACATAAATGAGTCAATTCAAGGGGTTGACTCCTTGAAGAACGACACAGCGCTAATGGACAGTTTAGAAAAACCTCAATATGAGATCCTCACCCATCTTCTGCTGTTTAAAACTGGTCAGAGTCACGGGGGAGGAAGCTGGAGCCAATCCCAGGTGACTTCGGATGGCGAGAGAGAGGCGGGGTTACACCCTGGGCAGGTCCTCAATCCAGCGCAGGGCGACACACAGACAGACAACCATTCACACTCTCATTCACACCTACGGCCAATTTAGAGTCACCAATTTGCCTAATCCCCTCTGTGCATGTCTTTGGACTGTGGGAGGGGAGGAAACAAGAGTACCCGGAGGAAACCCACACGGACACGGGGAGAGCATGCACACAGAAAGAAAGGCACCCAGGTTGACCCCGGGGATTGAACCCAGGATCTTCTTGCTGTGAGGTGATGGTGCTGACCACTACACCACCGTGCCAAGCAGTCGTGCCATATGGAAACGTACTCACTGTCCAATCGCAGCCCTGAGCTTTCAAAAAAAAGGGGGGGGGGTGGTTCTTAAACAGATCAGCTCAGCTGTAATCAGTATGAAAAGCCTCATATGCGATTTCCAGAAATTAGGTGTAAAACCCAGACGCTAAGCTAATCAGCTAGCTAGCCTACCTGATAAATGTACTGAGACTCTTATTATGCTTGTGTTATTATTTTCACAGGTTGAATAAATCGTTGAGAATATGATGACGAAGGACGAGAACAGATCCTTCCATCCACTGGACTGAACTCAGCTAGCTAGGAGACAGCAGGGGGTCACTGAGGGTCAAGCAATTCCATTAGAATATTCACAGATTGTGACATTTATATTTCAAATTATTATTATTATTATTATTATTATTATTATTATGACTTTTAGTAGTTTCTGATTCCTAAAAAGATTTGCATTTGAATATTTACTTATATTTATATT
The DNA here is from genome assembly GCA_030068315.1 of Chrysichthys thysi. Taxonomy (NCBI): domain Eukaryota; kingdom Metazoa; phylum Chordata; class Actinopteri; order Siluriformes; family Claroteidae; genus Chrysichthys; species Chrysichthys thysi. The sequence continues at coordinate 1,376,975 of JAQLOM010000016.1, forward strand.
TCATATAGATTTTTACATAACATTACATTACATGTATAAATATAATTAGACGTTTATTATTTATGGAATTTTAAGGTTTGCAAGACTTGCCTATCTAAGAGCAACGTACGATATTATAATTTTATGTTGTTGTTGTTGTGGTTGTTCTAATTCTACTCACGTTTTTGTGATTTCCTGTGTAAATGACCGACTCAGGGGGAAAACACTTGACCTCAAGACTTACAAGAATTTTTCAAAATAAAGCAAAAAAAACCCCAAAAAACCCTATTTCTTGCCGGTTTGAACGCGTCGCTGCGTTGTACAGAAGGGCACTTTGTCTTCATGCAGCAGATTAGAGCGAAGCGTGGGGTTCTGGCAGCAGCCCGTGTGTGTGTGTGTGTGTGTGTGTGTGTGTGTGTGTGTGTGTGTGTGTGTGTGTGTGTGTGTGTGTGTGTGTG
>JAQLOM010000016.1:1543454-1561853 GCA_030068315.1 Chrysichthys thysi
GTGTGTGTGTGTGTGTGTGTGTGTGTGTGTGTGTGTGTGAGAACCCTGTCCACCGACAACTGCTCCATCCTGTGTAAACACTCTGTCACTCAGAAAGATTTATCACGAACTCCATCAGCAGTCGTGTCTCTAAAGTCAGAAACCTTTTCCACGCCCTCCCACAGGAAGGAAGCGGCCAGGCAGACGCACACGCAGTCTAGACGAGCTGGAAGTGTTATGATCACATAACGGCACGCATTTATCACTTCTACTACTATCAGCGTATCCATCTGGGTTTAACTGTGTATGAAAGGGAGCACTGCTATTTTAGCCGCTTCATTCACAATGCATTTGAATAAACATTAGTACGGTTTGAGTGGTCATTGTTTAAGCAGCCTGTGAATAACAGGACATGGCTTTGGTCTTATTTACTCATAAAAGAGCACCGTGCGATAGCATCTTAGAAGCAGCTTGTCTGCTGAACTTCTCCTCGAGTAACTGATGAATAGAAGCGATGATAGATCACCGGGCTTGGCACTGTTTTACTCACCACTCGGATCAGCAGTGTAATAATACGGCACTTTTCTTTCACAGCGTGTTTTTATTTTTAACAAGGGTTTTTCTTACATCTCATTACCTTTGTCTTTCCTTTTAGTGCAACGATGACGTCTGTACAAGATGAAGAAATGCTCAAAACTCAAAAGGCTTCAACACCATGCGCCGTGATGAGATCATACTACTGTAGTTCCAGCCGCTGTATTTAACTCCAAATTCATTACTAGCCTTAACAAGTATAATGTAGTGACATTTAATGTCGAATCACACAAAATGTCGATGGCCCAACCTGCAGAAAAAAAGTAATCATTCAAACGAAATAAAGCAATAACAAATACAAATAAAAATAAAAATGGTAAACATTTAGGAAAAGAAAGTGAATAAAATAATGATGAAAATAATGAAGTAATTCTTTAAAAATAATATTTAAAATTATCTGTGAATTTTTGGGTTTTTTTTTCTTTAACTAAAAAATTATTACTATTAATTATTAATAATAATTTTAAAAATAATTATTATTTTGCATATACTATATTAATGACTCTGATATCATTGCTTTACACTGCCATGCTCTTATAAAATTATAATATTTTAAAAAAACAAACCAGAACCAGTGCTAAGTTGTTGTTGTTGTTATTTTTCTTCCCCTAAAATGAGCTGGAAGAAAATGAGAACATATTTATTTACTTATTATTTTAGAACTCTGATGCAAACTTTTTTTTTGGGGGGGGGGGGGTGACTTTATACAGTGCTGGAGCAGATAATAAAAATAATGATAAACCAAAATGCCTTAAAAAAATTATTCTGCTCATTCAGATTAGATTAAAGTCAACTGAAATGTTAACTTTTTTTCTTCATTTCATGTTTGTGCTACTGTGATTTGTATCTTGTTAAATTAAATATTTAATCGCATTTCATACCAAATGAATTTAATTTGCCTTAAATAAATATGCACTACATTTAATCCAAATGATGAACAAATATATTTTCATTTTTGCACCGTCTCTGTGTTTTTTTTTTTTTTATTACAACGTGCAGATATTTTTCACTACAACGTTTGAAAAATCACTGTTTTCAGATCAAAGAACAAACACACAAACGAAGCCGAATGAGATTCGTAACTTTAACTGTTTATTTAGACACATCCTCATCGTTACCCTAAAATATCAAGAATGTCATATCGATTTTCTAATATTTAACCATTTTTTTTCACCTGTATTTCTTTTAACAATCATCATCACAGCAATGATTGTAATGACGCACATTCAGATTTAACTTCATAAACACGCACAAGTCACTTCTTAAAGTCTACAAGTTGAAAGATCTTTTTTTTTCACAGCAGGAGGAAAATTTACAAAAGTATTCACATAGCAGCATCTGAAATTAGTCACGAGTGACCTGCGAATGCAATGCGAATGCAAGTTGAACCAGATGTTGTAAATTCTCTGTATTCCAAAATGGCTTTTAATGCACTTAAAGAGGTTTGCACGCTTTAACATGCCGTACGATTCAACATGCATGCGTTACTTCATTGTTTAGCTTATGTTTTAGAAAATTTGTATCATATATTATAATGCATCATATTGAAATTCCACAAAAATGACCATTTAATCAATACACAATTAGCAAAAGCATTCAAGAAGTCTTTAATTTTAATCTTACAGAAAGAAATAGCATATATATATATATATGTGTGTGTGTGTGTGTGTGTGTGTGTGTGTGTGTGTGTGTGTACGAGAGAGAGAGAGAGAGATTCTTAAAGGTCCACAAAGTACAAAACAGCTATATATATTTTTTCTTAACCTGCTTTCCAAAGCCGTGGCATTTAAAATGGTATTTAGCGGTTTCTTGGCACAGAATATTTCTCTTGAATTTTGTCTACGTGATTCTCTCTAAAAATGTCCACAGTCGACTCTTTGCATGTGTGAAGTGTTTACGCCATCTTGTATCCTAATGGATGTTGATTTACGTGGCGGTGCGTGAATTTACATAGTTACGCAGAGTGATCACTTAATAGACTAAAATGATACTACATGTGACAAACACTTAAGGCTGTAACATACACACTTTATAAATTACCATCCATTTCCCTGACCAAAGTTAGAACCGTTTCCAGTACAAAAGTGCAAATACAGACGAGTGACAAATTACATTTTTTTGTGCACGGTTTGGCTCCACTTGTCCTCCTACAGAGAGGCAGCGCAGTAAATCTGTCCTTCCATAGTAATAATAATAATAATAATAATAATAATTATCTGATAATGAATCGTTTCTATCCGGGTGGGTGTGGTCTCTTCCAGGATGACTCCGCCCCCATCCGTACAACACAAGGGATCAGAACATGGTTTGATGAGGATCAAATGGATGATGTACATTGTCTGCTATGGCATTTATACTCAATATATCCCAATTAAACTGGACATCCGGGAGAGATCTGAGAGTGATGCGTAAGCCTACGCTCACATTAGCAAGCGACAAAGCGACAGGCGAGCGTTCATTCTCTACGTACGTACGTGCGGGACACGGAGCTATGATTTCAAAACAAAAAAAGGTCCCAAAGCAACATGTGAATCCAGATTTTCTCCGTTCTGTACACATTAGGTACAACGTGGTGAAGTTAAATCCAACCGTACTGATGCAAATGATTCCTCAGACCGGCTCTATGGTCCAACGTTTCTTCACGCACAAATGTAGTTCCTGTCTGCACTTGCACTGACTGCCACGCAGAAAAACTTACAACCTTGATTGCATCTTCTTCTGTAATATACACATGTACAGAGACCTTAACAGAAAAGAAAAGGATTTTAAAAAAAATGGAACGCAGTCGCAGAGGCCATCTGTACTTCTGATGAGTGTACACAGGTAGAACATACAAGTTAGCTCTGCTAATCTGAACACGACGCGAGCACGAAACGCCGATCAAACAAACCCTTTTTCACACTGATTGGTGCGTTATTTAATTAGTGTTTAATTAGATATAAAGCTTTAAAAGCTATATACAACTACTGCTGTTTCTCATCAGGACCAAAAGAAAACGCTTAAACAGGCACACACTAGTGACCACAGTAGCGATCGCTACACATCCACAAGGAGCAAACTTCAAGCCACATGATTGCTAGTCTGAGTGTAGGGTTAACATCACGCTCCATCATCATCATCATCATCATCATCATCACCGTCATCAGCGTCATCAAAACACGAGTGTTTGGAAGAACAGTGTTCATCGCCCATGTCCAGATCTAGAGCCTGAATTTGGTTTTGTTGGATTTCCTTTTTATTTGTCACTCGTCTGCATGTTTTCCTGTGACACCCGTCCTATAGCTAAGATTTTTATTACATCTTTATTTAAAAAGTGAAAATATCTTTAATGAGTGCAAACGTATCTAACCCCTCATAAAGCTATTCTATATCAAGTATACCGTACATATACGTTTGTTTGTTTTTACATTACAATTGATTTACTCTACTGGCACAGAATTTTGCTTTTCCATGGGGTATTATTGTTGTTATTGATATTATTATTATTATTATTATGTATAATAATTATTTTACATGCAATTTATAAGAAGAGTTATATTATTAGGTGGTCCAGCTGTTTGATTTTGAATTTTTATTATTATTATTTTTATTATTATTATTATTATTGAAATATATAAAATTCTTTTCGCGTTTGAAACGGAAATGACGTATGACCGCTATTTGGTTGAAAACGTATTTTATACATACTGCATTTTATTTTAATTTTTTTTCCTTGCACTCAGTGAGTGAAGCCACTGGGGAATCAGCTAGTTATTTATTTATTTTTATTTTTTTATTCTATTTTTTAGGTCTGAACCATAACCCAACCGTCTCCTCCAAACAGTACAAGCCTTCATGGTCCTATAGAACTTGGCTAGCAATAAAGTTTCAAAGGCAGATGTGAATATTTCGTTAATCAGAGTCTCTGTGATGAGAGATAACAGTCATAACTTAATGGTCCATGGCAACCAGATTTGTTTTTCCACCCCCACCACCCCCACCTTGCTTATTGACTGCACTAAGCTTTCAAAGAGAGCGTGTGTGTTGTCGAGAATCCGTCTGTGTTCCTGCACCGTTTGATCTTTTTGCTGGTGCTCTCCAGGTTATTTCTTCCCTTCTGTCTGTCTTGTTTAGTCCTGCTGTCATTACCGGTTAATCAAGGTGAAAGAGAGCAGTCCCTGGCCTTGACTGTTTCTCTAATGAGGACGCTGTCTCGACGGAGTGGCCTTCGTCCGCTACGCTCCAGCTCCCCGCCTCCCGCAACTGATCAATTTAAGAGATGGAGAGGCTTCACTTCACCTGCCTGTCCTCCTCAGAGTCCTTGAACGTTATTCCCTTTCTCATGCCCGTCGTGCTGAGATGCGGCAAGCAAACGAAATGCACCTGATTTAGCAATGTCAAAAGCAGTCAGGTGTGGATTCTGTGATAAACGACACCACCTGAATGCCAGATAAACAGCTTTAGGGTTGACCTGGTATACAGGAAATAAACCCCAACCATTTGAGATCAAAATGTACGTCTGAATATATCACCGTATGGGTCGTTGATGAAAAACGCACTCGTTGTGTGAACAGAATATCCAAGAAACCTTGTGGTTATGCAAGGTTTTTGTTTTTGTTTTTTTTCCCTCCTGGGTAAACATAATTTTACGAGCTCTAAATTAGGTGAACATTCAGCACTTTTGTGTTTTCTGGAAAAGTTTTCTGAGCACATTTCACAATATTTTGCCACGGCTAATAAGAACTCCTAAATAAGAATTTAAATCTGTTTAATGCACAAACATTGTATATAGAAGAAAAACCTCATTTTACAGCAAGATACACAAATGCAGATTTAAGCATGGTTAGTTCTTCATTTTTAAAATATTTTATTTTAAGTTATGTAGGATAATAAATTATTTAGTAAGTATTTAATGCTCAGAAACTACTAATAAAGGCTGCCGGGATCTATCAATATCTATAAATACAAATTACATATGACGTCCCCAAGCTTTCCTGTCCGTTAGGTTAAGCTAAAAAGCTAGCATTTTTTTCTCACAGGTCGAGACAAGTCAAATATTCATCTCTGAAGTATTATTTGCATTTTTATATCCCCGGTTACTTGTGTAACAACAGCCAAACCTCAAACATACGATAACGGCCACAATTTGACCCCTTTTTTTTTTTTATCAACATTCGGTAAGTTGGTGATTTTGCTAATCGATTGATGCTAGCAAACTAGCTTACATTTTTCACAGAGAGAGAGAGAGAGAGAGAGAGAGAGAGAGAGAGAGAGAGAGACAGGCAGCGACAGAGTGGGATGTTCGTATCAAATCTTGACTCATCGTCGTCATCATATCCAAAATAATTGTTTCCCTCATCAGAATATGTAAAGAAATAAAACGATCTATAACAACTACAATGTTGTTTTTCACATTAATTAGCAACGTTAACTTGCTAGCTTAGCATGCAGGTTCTGTAGCGAGCATGTCATTCTCTCAGAATTTTCACACCAGTCTAAGGGAGTCAGTTTCGTCCCTAAATACTAATAAAAGTCTCAATTTAGTCCTAAACCCTTAGAAATCTACATGAATTTCGAATTGCTAATTAAGAAGATTTAACCGTCTAAAACCATATTTTGTTTAAATTCAGGGGTGACACAGGCATAAAGCTGGATTATTATATGTTTATTTTTGCTACTCTTTTGTGTTTTACTTTGAGTAAGCCTGTTCGTCAGGTGAGATAAATGTATTCAGCCTGATAAAGCTGTTCTTTAGGAATAATTTCCCACAGATGTGTAAAATGTAACCCTTAAAGCGTCATGAATTTAACAGTCTTAAAGTCTTTCTCAGGTAAATGTCAGGTTTGACCTGATGGAGGCGCTATAGCTCACAATTCACACCTGACTATATTATATTAACACCTATAAACCTCAAACTGGAAGCAAGTCATTTATTTCTTGTCCCACAATCAATCAATAAATAAATTTATATATGTCTTTTTTTTCTTTCTGGCCTTTTTTGGGCTCCACCATAATATTTTTAAAGTTGCTCTTTGATTCCGCTGGGTTTTTAATTCTAACCTTAAAGAAACATGTGGGCTTCAAAGCCTTGGGCTTTTGGCTGGCTGAATACTTTCTTTCTAAAGTGCTTGCCACATTGAAAGCCAGCAATTAATGCGCTTTAGGAACGGACAAATCTGTCAGAATATTAGGAAACGTGTCCTACTATCAAAAGTGACAGCTGTGTATATCATATCTGCTTCTTAAGCTGGAATCAACACAGAATGACAGACAACATGAGAAATATACAAACATCTTAACAAATGATGACGCTCAAAGTGTCTCTTTTCCACCCTGCCTTCGTTGCACCTGCCCTCTGCTTACTCATATAATTAATTTTTTAATGACTCACAGTTTTTTCTAGTTTTCCTAATAACCTCTTTCTTATCTCTTTCAACAGACACGCGTTACAGCAGCTCATACAGTATGTTTTATAAATATATATATACAGTATATATATATATAAAACATGCTGCCTTGGTGAAAACTCTGAAGCTTATAGGTTCCACTCAGACTACCAGACTCTGCACTTCTCTTCTGGGTTCATAGGAGTCCCTCGCTGGCACTGGAACGCCTCGGAGAAGGCTTCAAAATTCTGCAAGGAGCCCAAAACCCTAATGAGACGAGACAGAGATGACATGGTCTGGGTCATTATTCATGCACGCACATTTTAATGCAATGCACATTTTACAGCATGCATTGAAAAGGTCCTGGTTTATGTTTATGTAACATAAAACAGGCTTTAACAACAGGGTGGTATGAAGAAACGGATTTCCTGAAATGTTTTATTCCTCTTGTTCCACAGGAAATTGCCAACAGGTACATTTAAAAAAAAAAATGTATTCTAGACAGACACATTTATTGTCATAAACAATATTGTTTCTTGGTAAGGAACGTCTGGGAAACAGATTAGTTCCTGTTATCACTTGTGTTTTTGATGTGGCTATAACCATAATCAGTCGATCTCCCACCAGCCTGGCTTGTTTGAAATCTGTCATTAATTTAATAAGACAAAAAACACACAGCACAAGAAAGCGCAAACTTCTTTGGCGGAAAACAAAAAGTTCTGGCTTCACCTCTGACGGTTACCAAGCGCCGACACTGGAGACTCCTTCCATAAATGTTCAGTAAACATCTGGTTACAGAAAACTGTACCACATGGACAAATACGCATTTTTAAATTTTAATTCACGCGGCGCGTCCAGCGTGCATGAGGCGCTACGATAGAAATGATAACGTAGTAAAACGAGGGCGTTAGCATAAAGCCCTACTTTGCTGCCAAACTAATCAACACCTTCCGACCAATCAGAATTGAGAATTCACAGCAACAGCGTCGTGGTGTACTGGGTATGAAAAATTCGAATTACATCCTGTGTATCATGCATGACTCAGTGTAAGCTTTATAAGGAGGAGTTTACCTGTACTCCAGAGGACTGTGGGGGTCGGTCTTGATGGACTGGATGGCATATTCAGGGCGACAGGCTCCGCACCAGACCTGAGGATGGCATTTCATTAGCACTAAAAATAACCTCCTGCACATTAGAGGCATGTCTTTAGGTTTGCTGGGACACTCAAGCTTTGAGTCATTTCTAAATGACACATCCCAGCCGATATTTTTTATCTGCTGAGGATTCTCATCCATTTGCTCCTGGAACCGGGTTATTTCACAACACAACCCCCAGGAGATTGACTTGAGTCAGAGTATGTGAAGGTCCAGGTGAGAATTGATGCCCTGCATCTTGCATTACTGCCTGTCACTCACCTGGGCAAAATTCAGGAAGAAGAGCTGCTTATGATCCATGTCCAAACCAGGAAGACGAGGCTCCTCACCTTCCCTCTCCACCCATTTAATGTACGCCTTATACGCTTGCCGAACTCCTCCATTATCGGCAATGTTCTCACCCAGAGTGGTGATGCCGCTCACCTGGACCAAAGAGGGACAGAAAATGTTGAACCTTTCAATCTTACAACTTCTGGTGTAATCTCCAACCTTTGGATCTTGTAAGGGTGTCGATTTATGCCTTTTTTTTTTTTTTTTGAGTGATGAAAAATCAAGTTTTATTTTAGTATTAAAACGTGTTGTTGTTCTGTACAACACTGCAAACCTCTTTTTTTATATTGATATATTTAAATTAAATGAAAGTTAATTACATTTTGACCTCCTGCAAGCTTCCAGGTGAATTTGCCGTACTGCCGCACCATGCATTTGGACTGTTCCTCAAACTGCTCTGTGGAGAAGTTGCTCCACCAGTTGTTCATGTTCCCATCTTTGTCGAAGTTACGACCTACAGGAGTGAAGAGTGTGTGCGAAAGCAACAAGCAGGTGTGTTATTTCTGCATCCATCTACATTCGGTGATATTTAAAATCTCTCACTCGGTATGTACACAAAGGCATAAACAGCCGACTTCAGACTTTCTGGCACCCTTGAAGAAAATAAATTTCAGCTTTCCTCTAACCTTTAAATGTAAACAGTTCTAAAAGTTCAAATCTAACAATATCAGGAGTCCAAGAGGAGTCCAAAGAGCCGCTAAACACCTCTCTAAACTTGGAACACCTCCGAAAGTGACTGAGAGCTTTTACTTTCTTTAGTAAATGCTTCGCAAAGTATTAATGATTAACATCCATCCATCCATCCATCCGTTATCTATATTGCTTATCCGTTAGTTCCGCAGGGAAGCTGGAGTTTACTGATCCCAGCTTAGTGACAATTAACAATCATTTTGAAATCACCATTTTGTTTATGTACACAGGCGCTCCCCGAGTTACCATGGCCTGACTCCTACTATACAACTCACTATGATGATTGCGATGCGCTAAAAATTGTAAAATATTTAGAAAATATTAAATATTCTTGGGCAGGCATCGCTGGCAGGCCAGCATAACGGCGTATGACGCACGCGGACGTTTGGACGACGCCCGGAAAGTACGCAGACGACACCCGGAAGTACACGGACGATATTCGGATCACTCGCCTCGCGCGATGCCTCACGGAGTTCACTTGTGTATCGGTGTACTGTACAGTGCATTACCGTGTTTTTTTTGTGTGCTTCAGAAGCTAATTTTCATTCAAAAACATGTCTATTACAGGAAAGGACTCCTGCATAGGCTAGGCTAGGCTAAGACAAGCTAAACTAGGCTAAGATGGGCTAAGCCTGGCTGAGTGGTTCAACACAGTGGTTCGACATACGATATTTCCGACTTACGATGGGTGTGACGGAACGCAGCTTCAACGTAACTTGAGGACGAGCTGAATATAAAACATTTTACTCAGTATTCACACAGTGACTTGTATCCAGAGTCGGGTTACACACGTATATAAGTTGATTTTCTGGGTCCGGCATTCAGGTTATGAATATCACCTTGTCTGAACTCTGCTGTGTGCAGTCTCTCTGTTAAATTCCCACTCTAGCTGTAAATAAAGCCCGACGTAAACAAATCCTGATGTAAAACTGTACAAAGTACTGTATCACGAAAACAGAAAAAAAAACCCAACAACAGTGTTTTCGTGCCAATATTTCTGGAGTTAGCTGCCAGTCTAATTAAAACAGTTGTTAATAATCAGTGGAAGAACTGATGATTGGTGACTCGCCATGGTCGTCGAAGCCGTGAGTGATTTCATGTCCTATGACCATTCCAATTCCTCCAAAGTTTAAGGCCTGGAGCTGCTTCTCACTGAAGAAAGGAGGCTGTAAAATTCCAGCAGGAAATACTGTGCGTACGAGAGAGAGAGAGATGATACGATCAGCTGAAAATAAAATGTCTACATGTTCGAAGCATTAGTGTGATTGCTGAATGCAGAGAAACGCCGAAAAGATGTAATATTTTCACCAGATCCCCACAAGCCCTGTGCTTCCAGCTGCCTCTCTGTCTCCAGAATAGCAATTTAGCCTGAAGTGTTTCCCAGAATGTCCAGGAGCATTAAAATGTGCAATCTAAGAGTAATTATGTGGAAATTACTCCAGCTGAAAATCTGCATAATCACCCAGCTTTTGCTGTCTATGTATTAACCCAGCTTGAATAGCAGGCTTTGCACGCCTTGGGCGCTTCTCTTTTAGCGACTGCTTTGTGTGCACTGGAGCCTGAAACTAGCTTTATATTATCTACAAGACAAAAAAAAAGCCTTATGTGCATTATGGACGTTATTTGCAGTGAACTAAAGAGGCATTCAGAGCAAGGACACAACTAGCGAGCAGTGTGAGCGGAAACTAATTCCTCTGGAGTTTTGGTGTTTAGGGTTTTAAGTTTGTCGTCTGATGGACTTTTCACAATTCAAAAGCCAGCTGAGTTCAGCAGGGTTTTACTCATTATTATTATTATTATTATTATTATTATTACTTGCAGTACAAAAATGAGCTGCACATTTTAAAAAGGTTTAATCCAACTAAGCATTCGCGTTTTTCAATATCTTTGCAAAACTTTATTTTTATTCTTGTGAGATTACCGATCTGATTTCTGTTGTGAGAGTAAAAGGCGTTGACCACAGCCGCACCGATGATCCACCTGAAAAACCAATTAATATGATGAGGTTACACGTGGACGGAGAAACTGTACAATACCTTGTGAGCCTTTAGTACGTGAGGGTGCTTTCACATGAGGTCGTGTGCTTTCGCTTTAGTCATAAACCTTTTCAATCTTACTCAGCATGACGTAAAGCTTTTTGTACCTGCACATAAACACGTCTTATTTTTCACCTGCACTTTGTCCCCTTTGTTGCCCTGCTTCATGTCTCTCAGAGGAAGCACTGGGGGAGGGGGCATTTTGCTTGATCGTAAATCTTTTGTGTTTAGGTTATCTTTTGGGCACACAGGTTTGACTAAACACAGACGTTTAAGCATTTTTACTTTTGAAATGTGCCGTGGACGATGAAAGCCCTCAAATGTGAAAGCAGCCTGATGTGTTAGTTGTAGTGTGCTTAGCTTGAACGCACAGTTCTGGATCCACAGGTTCACGTAGCTTCTTGTGGGCTTTCTGAGCGGTTGCTTGAAGGTTTTCCAGAACATTCTCAAAGTAGCTCTCTTCACTGAAATTCAGCTGTCGGCAAAAGATAAGCCGGTGCATATTGGGTTTATTGGAGGTTAGCCACTTTTACATTTATTTATTTATTTGTTTGTTTGTTTGTTTGTGTATTTTAATGTGAAGCTTCACAAAGAGAGTCTTTAGAGCCTACATGGGTGTACTCCTGATCCAGCTTCTCGTTGTCCTCTTCCAGGATGTAGTCCGGATAGCCGATTTGCTCCGAGATAGCCATCGCCTGAAAGATGAACCGTCATTCTAATCAGGTCAGTGTTAAAATCCCAAAATTCCAAATGAGGTATTATACAATACAGAGTTCATATAGAACGTGGCTTTTAGATATAAGACGAGATCATATAAAATATATAATAAACAAGTGTTTCTTACACACGATTGAACAAATATACACATTTCATAACTTTATAAATCCGCAAAAACCTTTCAACTGGACAATGAAATGACATTCCAGATGAATCACAGAACATTGTTGAAACCTAAAAGGCTATGCTTTTTTGTTTGGTTGGGTTTTTTTTTTTTTTACCTTTACATTTAGGGCATTTGGTAGTCTTGTTGCTGAGAATTAAATTTCTTTACTTTGTCTTTTACACTCAAAAGGAATATTTATTTGACTTTTAATGACTTCACTACAGAAAAAGGCACCGACCTGACCACGCACTCACGCTCACTCATTGGCCTAATTGATGAATTATCCCTTATTTTGACTCTCACCTTCTCTCTTGCCTTCTCTTTCGACTGATCATCCATCCAGTTCAGCTCTTCCAACGTTTCCACGTAAGAATCCTGAATCTTTTTGATCAGCTCACCAACCTGGGCAGAAGAGGAAACCATTATGATGGTTACCGACTTTAGGAATCATCAGAAACCTTCCTCACCAGCAGCCTCAGGTTTATCAAGCACATGAAAAAGTGGTTTTCAGAATATAGAGCCATCCGTTTTACTTTTAGCTACGCTATACCTTTTCCGCTTGAAACATGACCACAAAACAGCCTCACAGGAACCTGGAGGTACATTTAGATCCCTAATGAACAAGTAAGACATGAAATGAGACAGAAAACACGCGCTGACCTAAATTTTGCTAAATGTTGTCGTATCCAGGTAGAACATTTTGGACATCATTTAAAAAGATATGTTTAGTTCCAAAACAACACAGCGAAGCGTGGTGGTGGGAGCACCGTACTACAGGGCTGCTTCTCTTCACCCGACACTGTGGCTCTGATTATGATGGAGGGAATCAGGAAAGGATAGCTCCAAATGCTAATCTAATTTGGTACAAAACCTGCAGGCCTGTTATTCAACTGAAGCGGGAGAAAGTCTTCACCTTCCAGCATGATAATGAGAAAATAAGGAAAGGCTTCAGAAGAAGATGATCAAAGTTTTGGAACGGCCCAGTCGGAGTACAGATCTACATCCTATCCCAACCACGTGGAGTGTCCTGGAGATGGCTGTGCATTGGGGAACACTTTGGAATTTGATACAGCCGGAACATTTTTTTTTTGTAAGGAAGTACGGAATAAAATCAGGATGCGCATCTTGTGGTAAGGAGGTTCCCCAAAAAGACAGAGTGCTGTATTACAAGCACACGCACACTTACATAACCAGGCTATTGTACGTTGTTTGTTTCCCCTAAAACAATCTTTTTGGCTTGAATTTTGCCAGGAGCTGTATTACATTACAGATGGAAAAAGATCTGCAAAAAACCCCCCTGCACTTGTAACAGGGGTGTGTGGACTTTTTATATCCACTGTAGACACAAATCTATAGCATCATAGGTGAGAAAATCCACCGCAGCTACGACGATGCAGGTCGTCTCCGTGCCCTTTATTAAGACTCACCATGCGCTTGCTGTCTCCAGCAAAGGTCTCGCGTACGTACAGAGCCCCCACTGCGTTCTCCATGTTGTTCTGGACGTAGCGCACACAGTCACGCCAGCGTGCCTCCTCCACTGTGGTGCCGTGTAAAGCCTGAATATTACATGAAGGTAAAAATAGTAACGTGAGAGCAGAGCTCAGAGAGGTAACTCACAGGGTTACGAGTACGCAGTCTGTCTGTGGAGCGATTTCTCACCTTCCTGTAGCGAGCTCGGACGTCTTTCATGCGTCGACTCAGACTGCTGACTCGTTCCATGATCAGCATCCACACCAGGTAATTCTGCACAGTCCTGCATTATATTTATAAAAATGCACAAGTGTGTGAGACAGGTGAAGCTCATGAACAGGCCAGTGTGTGTGAAGAGCTGAATAAAATTTTATACTAACTGAAGACAAGCAGATTAAAATCTGAGTAGTTCAGCGAGATCACTGTCCATTTAAATTCTGCTGTTTTTACTGGAAATAATTTTGTATTATATTCGTTTCACGTAGCTGCCCATTCATAGTTGATGCGTTTGGGTTTTTTTTTAAATATATATATTATTTGGTATATCCATTGTGCACAAAAATACTTTCTTAATCTTTTCATCATTCGTGTGCAGCGCTTTGAAATAAAATATAAATTAAGATTCCTTTTATCCCTATTATTATTATTTTTAATAATTATTATAATATATTTTATTTTTTATGTATATTATTTTATATCATATTATTAACTTTTAATTTTATTCTTAATTATAATATAATAACAACAACAACAACAACAATAATAATAACTGTTATTATTATTATTATTATTATTATTATTATTATTATTATTATTATTATTGCTTAGAAACCCAATTGGCATGTCTAACACGAGAGCGTGTAATGTACCGTGTAACGACACTAGGGTCTAATAATGATATCATGTCAGCTCCAAAATTATTGGCACCCTTGATGAGTTCAAATTTTCTCTGAGGCTAATTAACGACAAAGCCTTTTTTCTTTCTTTCTTTAACCCATCTTTAGTAAGGGTGCCAATAGTTCTGGAGCTCGGTGTATGATAGCCAACATATAATTACGCATTCAGACCGGTTTCTGTTTTAATGAATGTGCATAATGAAGTAGGAATTACAAATGTAGTTCATCCGAGCTCGAGGTCTGACCTGCGGTCGTATCTAGAGAGCAGGTCGTCCAGCTTTTCAAGGTAGGGTGAGCAGTAGACCACGACGGGCTCGTCAGCCTGCACTGTGATGGAAATGCTTGCCACGATACCCTGGATGTAATTGGTCCAGTTGAAACCCTGAGAAAGAGACACTGTCACACACCCGTCTCCTCTCTCAATCAGCAGGTTTAACTCTTCTGAGTCAGAAACTCACATTGAGGTAAAAGGTCTCCTGCACGTCCCGCAGAGTCATTTTGTTGTACAGCACAGTGATGTCGTTGCGTTCCTCAGCCGGCGACGTGGCCTGAGCAAACGAGACAGCTTTTAACCCCTTTCCTCTGAGCATCATCTGTATTATTTGTTTATATCACACAAATGTTGAATTTGTAAAATTCCGGATTGGTCGAAAGGCGTTTTCTATATCAACAGCCAACAGTTGTGCGACTGCAAATCGCAGCTTTATATTTACGCATTCGTTCCTGTAGAAAATGTTATCGGGTCTGCTGTAACCGCTTGTATGCTTGTATTGCATGAATCTAAAAGAGTCTTCAGTGCAGAGCTTCTTCTGACGTCTTCAGGACAGAGGTTTGTACTTTTTTGCAGTCTTCCAGTAACATGACAAGCTCTGATTTTGTTTTCTAACTTAAAGAGAGAGTAAAAAAAGTGAGCCTGGGGTAGTAACGATTGTTTATTGCTGCTATAATAGGAGCTAATGTGTTTTATTGCTGTTCCACAATAATAAAGTGAATAGAAGGTAGGTTATTAATGTTAATTGAATAAAAATTGTAATGGATGGCAAACTGCTGTGGTATGAGAGGAATAAAACACTTCAGGGAGGTAGCAGGAACCGTGCTTGATCACAGGACTTGGTTGATTATTTTCCTCTAACAACACAACATGGTGTGTTTTATTGCTTCCACAGCATTTACTATAAATAGTCTTTTTGTTGTTGTTGTTGCTGTTGTTGTTTATTTCAAAATATAAAATGTACAATTTAATAGCTTGACAAATATTGACTATGTGTTCTGAGGTGACGTAGTGTAAAACATCTGCCCCTAGATTCTGTTTAAAATGAGTTTTAAGTTTCTTCACCCAGTCATTCACTAATATTCCCCAAAAGAGTCGACTCTGAATCATTTCGGCTCTGCAAGAGGTCACAAGTACTTGTAAGATCCTTAAAAAAACACTTATGATCAGACTTTTAATAGCCTGCATGTTCTTTTCCAGCTGATATTCCCGGACGCAGATGCTACTCACGTTAGCGATGTCTCTCTCCAGCTCCATCACTTGCATCATGTCCTCCCACACAAGCTCGTCGTCCTGGGTGAGGTTCCTGTCCTCACGTACTATTTTCGCCATGGAAACCATGAACTGCAGGTAGGCCTCACGCACCTACCCGTACATACAAACAAGCACAGGCCGCTGCTCAACCCTGTAATTATCACGTGGGCGGCGAGTGGACATGCAGATCACTGAGAAACACACGGTGCATGTTTTACCTTTTTGTAGTTGCCATCGTTGAGGTAATAATCTCTTGAGGGCATTCCAAGAGATGGCTGGTCAATCTGTGGAAACGGCACGGATTGGTAGGTTCACACAATATTTCATTTTCTGTGTCATAAAGTTTATTGAATGCTAGATTTAAGTGGCTATAAAGCTCCTCGGGAATAAACCAATTCAGGAGATTGAGTTCTCTTTACGTGAATGATGTGACGGCTTGAGTCTCGATCATCAGGCCAAACAAACATTTCCAGCAAAACCTTCTTGTTGAAATGAGAGTTTAGGGAGGCCAGCATGTGCTCCAGGCTCCAGGACTCCTCTGTGAGCACAAATGAACCAAAAGAAACCATTAGGATCTTTAAGATTCTGCCTTCTGGTAATGAAATATACCCTGCTGATCGTGTAGAAAATAGGTCAGATTTAAGATTACTAAGATTACAGTCAGAAAAGTCGCCCGATTTATTTAATCATTTATTCACCTGATGATGATGATGATGATTTTTTTTGTTTGTTTGTTTGAACAATCGTATCATTCTGGTTATATTTCACACAGTTTCACATGTTTATATTTACAGTGGAACCTCGGTTTTCGTCAGTAATCCGAAACCTACGAAAACCGAGGCCGTTTTTTCCCCTCTGTGCATGTCTTTGGACTGTGGGAGGAAACCGGAGAACCCGGAGGAAACCCACACAGACACAGGGAGAACATGCAAACTCCACACAGTAAGAAAGGCACCCAGGTCGACTCCGGGGATCGAACCCAGGACCTTCTTGCTGTGAGGCCACAGTGCTAATTGATTTATAATTTATTTTTTTATTTTTTCAGTTTGTTTTCCCACACGTGAACATGATTTTTTTTTAATTTTACATATGATATTGCTTCTTGTTTGCACTCGTTATTTATTTTCACACCTAGGAAATTTATCCTAATATATAATAACCTGCTTTTATTGATCATGTTATTCACATGAGGTCACACGTGTATACTCTAGTCCACACCTAGTTCACCATTTCAGACCACAGCATGTTGAAATGCAAGTGAAAACCCCATGATCACATGTGAAATGTGGGATTTTTTTTTTTACCCCATACTGGAATTTGCCCTACACACCCTAAAACAGTGTGGTTTTTAATTTATAACTTGCTATATCAATTCATATCTTAATTGCACCATTCATTTTAATTATAACGTCACATAAAATGCCCAGATTTAGCGAGAGAAGAATCTCTCCTGCCCTGAACCCATCTCTCATGGAGCTCTAACCTTCCCAATCAATCTGCTCCTTATCAACCCGCTGAGACTCCAGCCTCGCCACTATTGTTTTTATCCCATTTAGCTAAAACAGAGACACTCTGGTCCCGTATTGTGTCGCCTCACAGGGGGACACGGTATCTGTGGTACCTGCTGTGTGGTTCCAGTCCTCGGAGGCTACAGGCCAGTCACCAATACCGTCAATGAGCTTGAGGAGGGGTTGCGAGTCGCGCTGCTCGATCACACCTGCAGGGGGCAGCGCTTTGATCAATTTACACCATCAGGACTAGACTAATCGTATCCTTTTGAGTCAGGAAACCGACTGCAGAAATAGTGCCCCTTTAAAAGGTTGCGTAAGACAACCAGCAAATCTTTATAGAGCAAGTTTTGGACCACCTTGATCTTTATTTTTCGATCTTTCTCCTTCCTGAAATTCAGCCTCACCTCGTGTTTTGTTGCTTTAAATCGTTAACCTTTGATTTTGTCTTTTCCTGTAAGTTAGCTTTATTCGAAGTGTTGTCGCTCTACTATTCTTTTGTCCCCTCGAGACAAGATGGTTTACGCCGTTGCCCAGGGGTTGGCATCTATGTGTGTTATTTGGATTTTTTAATTTTTGATTTTTTTATTGGATTAAATAAGTGACAAAATGTACAATCATGGTATTGTAGTACGTATATATATATATATATATATAAACTGTGATTTTTCGAAATTGTATTAATTTCTCTTCCTGGAAAGTTTAACTGCATCCTTATGCTGATCACTGAAACGGCATTGACTTTTTAAAGACTTGAAAAAAGTTTAATGTCATAAGCTACAGGGTCCATACAAACAAAAAAACGTAAAAAAAAATAATTATTTGGGTCATTAAACGTGATGTTTCCGTCGAAAATGGGTTATTGGGTCTGCAAACTGGTGGGCATTTCTTGAGCTCATTTATGGTGTCAAGCTGTGACAATTAGCTTGTATTAGCCATCTACCCACCACTAGCAGTGTGTGTGTGTGT
>JAQLOM010000016.1:1617021-1640216 GCA_030068315.1 Chrysichthys thysi
ATGTATGTATTACAAGATCTGAAAATCCTTCATCCCAATCCAGGCTTTGTTCTGCCTCAGAGCCTAAACATAAATGCTGCCTGTACATCCAGCCCATAGATAGGCCTATATACGGGGACCTCATATATACAGATTCGGGTCTAATTTTTATTTTTCTGACATTTCAGGATTGCTTGTTGCGAAAAGTCATTGGATGGGTCTTGAAACACGTGGAACTAGATGTTTATTATTTTATCCATGTTTTTTTTCCACGTTTAAGAATTTCGTGTGTATCGGGTAGGGATGCGTAATGTATCATTTGTTGATCAACATCGCAATACTGATATTCCCTGTGCGAATTAGAGAGCACTGCGATAATCGTGTAATTTCCAAATACTGGGGGTCCTCGGTTGACGACGTTATCGACCTGGGCGGTTTTCGTGGATACGTCGCTCGCCATCTCCCAGAACTTTATTAAGAAAGTCTTGGAAAGAGGCTTTGTTTACATTCGCTGTTGATCTTTAAATGAATGCGGCACTCAGGATCGACCTCTCAGCCAAACCCGACAGAGTTCATACAAACCCTGAGCACGGACCAATCCGAACCGAGTCCTTCGCCACGTCAGCCAGTCAGCACGATTGTTTTTCTTTTTTCTTTCTGTTACCTAGTTGGAGATCCAGATGCTGTATTAGGTTGTTTTAACTTTATACAGTGTTGTACAGTGTGCGAGTTCCAACTAAGGGCGAAAATCACGTTACGTACATCGAGGCGTAGGAACGGAACTCCGCCGTAAATCGAGGACCCCCTGTATAGACCCTTTTCACCCAACCTGTGTTTAACAATGGATCGTGGGGGGTGCATTCGTGTCTGTTCATTTAGCAAGAGATATGTCACTTGTGTCACTTGTAGTGTGTTGCTTGTGGGCGTGGCCTTTTGAGTGAATTTGGTTGCTGTAGTAACCAAAATGTATAGTAAATATGATTTACGCACACCGCTTCTGGTTAAATTGTTGTAGAATGTGTATGTTTTGCATGTTAAGTGCTTGGCTTTGTACTAGCTTTGTTGTCAAGTGATCAAAACATGCTAACTGTACTAGCTCATAGCTACGTATTCTCACCTGACGTTGCGCCCATCTCTGCTACTTCCTTCCAGGACTTAGTTTCCTGTGTGATGTCTGTACATGTAACAAAAGGTTATAAATGATCGGATCAGAGAAAACCATGGTTATTCAAATCAAATTTTTCAAACAGTAAATGGGAACTCGTTGGAGGTTTTGGAATTTAAGATGAACTGGGGAACTGAGGAAACGTCGGACCACGCGCACCACAGGATCGGCTTCGTGGAATCATTTGAGCAGTTATTTGGGTATGTCGCTTTACCGTGCCACAGAAATCATGGCTCTGTGTCATGTACCTACATTAGGTAATGAACTGTCACATGCCTAGTGTAAATGTAACATCACAAGTTGCAGTGCTTAAACGGACCTCAAGTGTTTAACATCATAGCAGCATGCTCATTAAGCTATTTCCGTCTGCGTTGCACAGCCCAAGTGTGAAAACGAGTTTAATATGCAGTAATGTGCACATAACACATTTTTCAGCTCTCTTTGTGGTCTTAGCTTGCAAACAGATCTCAGTTCGCATTTCTCTGAGAAATAACTCGACCTTCTTGAGATCTTTCCGCACGGCAGGATTATTTGAGGAATATCACTTTCATGCATTATGGATTCTTTTTCGCCCTGCAACTCTAGGCCGTGCATGTTTTGGCAGCGTGCTCTGGGTTGAAGGCTGTTTGACTAGGGGTCTGCACAGAGGAGTTCATTTGCACAAGCCAAAAATAATAAAGATGATATGTCCAGGCATATGAACCCCAGACTTTTGCAGAATGTTTTCTTAATGGTGGTTATGGGTGTCTGTTTCACTTCCTGTTGGAACTCGAGGGGAAGATATATATATATATATATATATACCGGTGTATATATTTTTTTCCCCAGCCTGCATTATGTGACGATTTTGTGTAAATGCACATACGCATTTCTTTCAGGAGCTTTTACACGAGCTAGTTTGTGCTCATGACTGATGAAGTGTGCTGCCAGTTTTGTTTGTAGGATCATGCCTCGGGGGGGATGGAGAACTAGGAGGGGCTTTGTTTGCCCAGTACTGCTTTAGCATTGCTTCACTTCAGTAAGCTATAAGATATATGTAGTTAAGAGAAGTTAGTGTTCCCTCCAAACATAGAATAGCTACTGTAAAGTCGTGTGTCAGAACGTCACCATCACTTGAGTCCTTTTGCACTGGTCACACCAGTTACTTTTATTCTTGTGGTCACCACATCACTTCCATCTTAGTATCACTTCTTACTCTCTGCATCAACAAATTATACATGTGCTAGCTAAAGCTTAACAGGTTATAAACACTCGATATGCAGTCTGTGTGATTTGTATACAAGTAGCTGCTAAATACTCTGGACAGGTTGCTTTTTTTCTGGCTTATTAACTTGAGGAGGTGGGGGGGACTGGTGAGAGACTGGAACAACTGTTGATAGTGGCTATAACGTACGCGTGATGAAGTAACTCTCCTCCATCACACCACCCCGTCATCGATTATATTCACATAGCAGCTCACATGTCCATTAACAGCTTTGAACGATGCAATCCACGTGTGAAGAACAGAGCCCAGATGTATAAATACCAATTTGACATCCTGAGGCATGTATAGTTGAAGATAAACATTTCCTGTCTGTATTTTGAGAACTGCTTTAATATTGCACAAGTGATCTTTCGCCTTGTCGTATTATGTTTGTTTCACAGTAATAGTGAACAGCTTTAGTGGCTACTTGTTGAACAGAATGTATCGGAGAGTTTTGCTGTTTTATTTACAAAAAATGTTTTTCTTTCTTTTTACCAGCATGGCCGAGCCACGGTTTAATAACCCATACTTCTGGCCTCCGCCACCTGCAATGCCTGGTCAGGTAAGGGTTAAAAAATTTGTACATTTTACATTAAGTCACACTTTTTACGAGGTACATTACACCTTTAAGATGATAAATCCAGGTTATTTTACCTCACATTGTGTTCTTGTGTATTGAATTACTCACATAATTACCCTTTAGCCCCTGTGCTCATGTAAGTCTTGAATTAAAGGAGTAGTTTAGCAAAATTCTAGTTAAGAATGTTGTCAGCCAGCTGAGACATGGTACTTTTCTAACCCTAGGGCTAAGGCTAAGATATCTCATCCAAAATCTTTTACATAAATGTAAACTACTGAATGTCTATAAAGTTTGTTTTAAATGCTATGATAAAGTAGAATAATCTTTTTTTTTTCTTCACAATAAACAACTTTGTCCAAATTAGCAAGTAGAGCCTGTCTTTTTAATGCAAGAATTTAAGGTCAAGATAGAAAATGGCTGCCCCATGGACACTGTCAATTCTATCCATGTTTATATACAATATTAAGTCCTGATCTGTTGTAAACCACATCAGCAACTCTGTGTGTCATCCAGTATGGGACACATTTTGCGGTAGATATTTGCAGAAAACATTCCGCGTGAGGTATAATTTCATTACTTGTTGGCTACATTAGCACCAGTGCTTCAGTGCACATCTAAAGAAGTAAATGTCAACATCAGAAATGTCTTTGCTGACTGCGTACATTCTGATTAATCAGAACATTGTGGAAGTTGGATAATTTTTAGTGAAATGTTCTCTAAGTACTTAGCCGTCACAGTGTACCAGGCTTATTCTAGCTCTGACTTAGCTAGCAGGCATTCCTATCTTAGGTGATTGTCTGGGATTTATCAATAGAGAGCTACTTGAACTATTCACATGTCCCCCGGACTCACTGTTCTCAGCTGGACAACCTCGTTCTTATTAACAAGATCAAAGAGCAGCTGATGGCCGAGAAAATCAGACCTCCACACCTGCCCCCGACTTCGGTTCAATCCCAGCAGCCCTTGCTGGTTCCCCCGACACCCGCGGAAGGTGGGACGCACAGCATGGCGGTACCCAAGCTTCAACAGATGCCCGGCCTTCCTCCGCACAGCCCGACGCAGCCCGATGTGGCCCTGCACGCCCGACCTGCGTCCAGTTCCGTCGCAGGTAACACGCAAGACATCATGTGTCAGTCACGTCATCAAACCATTAATTTTAGCGGATATTAATAAACTAATGTTAGCCCTGGGACTTGATACAGTGGCTGTTTAAAAAGGGGGCATAGAATTGATATAAAATTAGTATTTTAATACATTTCTTTGTCATGTTATAGCGTCGTGTTGTATTCTGGAGTGCGGTTTTGCGGCCTCAGCCCTCAGTGTGGACTTTTTTTTTTTTTTCGCACTTCTGGTCTGATTCAGATATCTAATCTAATCTCCGTATTTGTTTGGATTAGATCCACCTGAGGTAGCATTATGGGTATTTATTTATTTAATTTATTTATTTATGTTGGAATTCTTCTGGGTGGCTAAGCTTAACATGCTAACAGTTCCTCGACTTAAATATGACTTCCTGGTGATGTTTGGTTTAATTTTTTTTTTTTATTAACAAGTGTAACAAGCATTAATTTACTTCAAGAATGATGTTAAAACAAATCTGTCAAAACGTTTTGATCAAGAATTAAATAATCGCCACAAAAATAAAAATAGAATTTGCCGCCTTTTCACTACTTCCGGTGAACGACGATAGACCGGAAATCATGTATTTTGAATGGAGACTCGCGCGCGGATTGCAGGGAGAATCGACTCTCTCAGGATGCGACAGGAAGTAGTATATTTTGTTAAAAACAAAATGGGTACGTTATTAACTGTTTTTATTTTTGAATTGCATATTTGCTTTATACACACATGCATTTTAGTAAAATTTGAGTTATACCGAAAAAATAAGTTATTTAGGACGTTTTCTTTTAATGTGCTAGCTTAAAATCTGCCAGCTAGTTTTGTTAGCTAATCAGCACTAAAGCAGAGTTTTCCGTAACTAGCAGGTTTGTTAATTTCATGTATAAGTGACATATATCATATACGGTATCATTAATATGTATAAAAAGTCAATTATCGACAATTTTATAGTTTAATTGTATCATTTTATATTTGAGCTATATTTTTATATTTTAAATTCCACGTATTATGTAGGCAGAGCAATAATGTAATGGTAACACGGACGCCACTAGGGGGCGATCTCCCACCAGTGTACCCGGAAGTTGTCGGATTTTTAAATCAAATCTATGAATCTGTTCGATGCTGATGGAGATTTCGATGTTATTCTTTATATTTTCACCACTTATGTCATTTTATTTATCATTTATTTACTAAGTAATGCAGTGTGGAATTGCATAGCAGCAAATAGTTCACCTACAACACTGCACCGATAATATATATATATATATATATATATATATATATATATATATATACACACACATGTACTTCTATAGTTTCATAATATAATTTAATTTATAATTTAACTTTGAAAGAAAAATCACAAGGTGTTAATCAGTGAATTAAACAAACACAAGGCTGTTGGGAAAAATTTACTTAGAAATCCTTTGTACCAGCTTGTGTGTTTATGTATGTTAAACAAAATCAAAACATGTTCTTTCAAAAGGAATATACATTTCTGTAACTTTTTTTTTTAGAAGGACTTCCATAAAATCTGTCAACTTAACCATGAAACTATAAGAACCCACCCAATTACACTGGTGATTGTGACTATTAACAACAAATATATATTATATATAATTGTACGTGTTTAGATACTTTAGTTTAAGAAGCAAAATTAAGAAACTAGCCCAGAATTACACTTCTGAAACAACACGTGTATTACTAAGTAGGGAGGTCACCATTTAAAAAACAAACAACAAAATATCTCTTATAATCGAGTTGTTTTTTCCTCCAAGGGCGGATTCTTGGTGACGTGAACTTGAACCTGGATGACAAGGCAGCCTTAAAAGCGAGAGGACTGTGGGAAGACTGGCATCTGCGACAGATTATAGACCAGCCATCAAGAGCGAACCACCTGTCGGGTAACAGTTCTTACTGATTCAGTAGCGTGTCGTGCTTCTGTATTATTCCCAGCTGTACTGAGCTTGTAATTGCAGTGTTTTGTTTTTTCTTAACAGAATTTGGATGAGAGATTTAATTAATTTTCTTTGAGTGATTATTGCTGATAATTTCAAAACAGTTATTACTCGTTGAAAACTCAAGGCCAATAACAGGAAATTCAAAACCTTATTCTTCATTTCTGGTGTTTTCCATTGCTGCATTTTCTTCCTAATAATGAGATTGCAACACCTTGGGTAGAATTTAAAATCTTGAAAATGAAACAGAAAAATTCAGATAAAAATCTTCTGTTAGAATCAGGTGATTATGGAAGACTGAAAGTTGTGAGGTTTTATAATATAGTTGACTAAAAATTTTAACCAGTGTTCATTAACAGCACTAATTAGAATTGTTTTCCCAAAAGAAAAAAGAAAAAAAACCCAACAAAGGCATCCCAGGTCTCCGTGGTACTCTGTTAGAACCAAAATAAAAACATAAAAACACTCACTGATTGCACATTTAACCAGTTCTTAATTGTTATCACTGACGTAATTAAAGGTATTGCGTGGATCTTTCTGATCATCAGGTATAGCGCTGTCGTGTCGTACTGGCAACCAGAACTCGACAGAGGCCATGACCCCAGCCACGCCCACGTCCTCCATCAGCCACGTACGTCAGGGGTCGGCACCTTCCGCAAACTTCCTCTCAGGGTTGGCCAGCGCCGTCGGGACCGAGCCGATTAAAACCAGCGGCGGGTTGGCGGGACTGCTTGGACCACCCCCGAAAAGCGGCGGACGAGGCCGTAAGAAGATCAAAGCTGAGAACGCGTCCGGTCCTCTGTTGGTTGTACCGTACCCCATCTTGGCATCCGGAGCTGACCAGTCATCTGTAACAATCACGGCCAAAGAGGGCAAATCCTACAGGTATGTATTTAACAAATAAATAAATAAAAGTTGAAAATGGGTTCATATTTGGAATCACAGTTCTCTTAGTTTTTTCCCCCTTCCTTTTCAGTTTGCAAATTATTCAAGTCGTATTCTGCTTTCCGTGCTTTTCTTTCTTTTTTTTTTTCTTTTCACATGTAGTGACATGTGACGAAAAAAAGACACCAGGCCCTGGTGCTTTGCATGAGCTTTAACTGGTGAACGTGTGCGTGCATGCATGCATGCATGCGTGCGTGTTTTTTTTTTTTTGTTTGTTTGTTTTTCCCCTCCCAGGTGTAAAGTGTGTCCGCTGACTTTCTTCTCCAAGTCAGACATGCAGATTCACTCCAAGTCACACACAGAGGCCAAGCCACATAAATGTCCTCACTGCACCAAGTCATTCGCCAACGCCTCCTACCTGGCGCAGCATTTACGCATCCACCTGGGGGTGAAGCCTTATCACTGCTCGTACTGCGAGAAATCCTTCCGTCAACTTTCACACCTACAGCAACACACGAGGTGAGATCTACCTGCATGCATAAATATATACACGCACGTGTATCCATGAAATGCACCTCATTTCATTCATTTTCCTCACAGTGACCTGAACTGGCATTGATCGCAATTCATTACAATGCAAATTATTAAGCGCACTCCAGAGTGAAACAAAAACGAGAATACTCGATGGAAATAAAGCCACCCTTTCTCCCTCTTATTTTATCTCTTGCAGGCTAGTCCTTTCGTTTCACTTGATTTGTTTGTGTTTTTAAACGTTGACTCTAGAACAGCGTTTCTCAACCGGGGTGCCGTCTGACGTCCTCAGGGGTGCCACAGAAAGGGCCATCTCCCCCCGGGCGCACGAAAGATTTCCGCTAGCAAACCAAATCAAATGTTTTGAACCAGTGTGCAGCCTGTGAATCTCATAAAATAATAAAACAGTGGTATCGTGAACCATTGGGAAGAGGAAGACAGTTGTGAGCAAACAACATTTAGGTTAGGTGTTTCTCTGATTTTTGGTAGCCAGGAATCCTCCTTTAACTGTAAAATAAATTCCACAGAACTCCCCAGTCGTTGTTCTGATGATATTTGTATTCGTTAAAGTAATATTTTTTGGAGCCGTAGAGCTTTCTGTTTCTACGGTGTTTACATTTTAGAAGTATCAAAGTCGACTCAAGCCTAAGAACTCTGTTAATAATGTTCATTGTGATTTATACCACTGGGTCAAAAAATTACGCCCAGCGTTAGGCTTCACAATCTCCTGGGAGTTCCTGGACAGCATGTTGAGAACCACGTCCCTCAGGAACCTAATGGTCCTGTCTGTGAGTGTGTGTCTAATTTTGACCATTATAGATTTTACTCCTGTAAATAATGTCAACTGGAGTTTAGTGCCAGCTATAAAAACAAAACAAGTTATATGGGTGGAAATGTATGTGGTTAATCTTAAAAGCCATTTCTTTAGAGTGATTCTGTCTTGAGGGAGTAATTATTTTAACAGCTGAAAAGGTTTCCTGGGTGTAAAAGTGGTTGCGGAACCCCCTACCTTTGATACAGGGTATATTAATTTAATGAAAAATTGTGTAACCATGCACTTTCAGTATATCGTTTGCTTCATATCTTTTTTAATAACTTTACAAAAGCACCTGACTTGATGTGACTTCATGAAATATTTTTAATAGCATTTTCAAAACCATAAAACTTAGGTTTGTCTTTCTCCTTTCTTGTATTTGTACGCACTCCAACCCTGTACTCTTTCACAGCCTCTCTATCTATCCATCATGATGCGTGTCGTGTTTCATAGAAACAATTTAACTCTTCAGTCGTAACAGGAAGTTTTTGTAATATTGCACCCACTGGTCACATATTCAAACTGCTGAAATGCAAAACTCTGTAATAAACCCCTTGTTCATGTCATTTCTCTGAACACGTCTGCAGAATCCACACAGGTGATCGGCCGTATAAATGTATCCAGCCAGGCTGCGATAAAGCCTTCACGCAACTCTCCAATCTCCAGGTACGACCCCGGGAGGCAGCGGGTGGGGTGTGTGCATGTGGTTGAATAACATTTATAGCATTAACATTGTGATAAAGTGTGTAGATATTTTTGGGAGGGGGGGGATGGTATTTCTGCTTTGTTTCATTTAGAAACATTATTTATTAAGGAGTTTAAAAGTAATTTTACTCCTGGTACTTATTCTCGAACAAATGGTTCGAAATGTTTGTATGTTGTGATGAATTTAAAAACCGTGATGTTGGGCTGTATGGTTATAACACACACATCACCTTATTCAGTTTTAGTCTCCTGCTTTGAGTGTGTAAATTCTTTAAATGACCTACTGATGCAGTTTGAGGGATTTACAGTAATACACTTTACTGAAACAGTATCTTTATTACATTAAACTTGCAGCTTAACGTATGATGCAATGTGAAAATGGAATACAAGTACGAGAAGTCATTTAAAATGTTATAAACAATGAAACATTGGGTAAATGTTGAGGTGAAAATTGTAAGCTTTATTTAATCACTGCAAGATTTGAAGGTCATGATGTGTTTCTGTGGTTCGTCCTGCAGTCTCATCAGAGGTCACACAATAAAGACAAGCCTTACAAGTGCTCCAACTGCTATCGCGCCTACTCTGACTCGGCCTCTCTGCAGATCCACTTAGCTGCTCACGCCATCAAAAACGCCAAGGCGTATTGCTGCAGCATGTGTGGCCGGGCCTACACCTCCGTAAGTACCGCAGCTACAACTTTACAGCATGGAGTAACGTGCATCCACTGACTTCCCAGAAAATAAGTAGTCCTTAGTGCACCATATTTTCAGCATACATGATTAAACAAACAGCACAGGACTTTCAGGATTGAACTTAGAAGGTAGAGCTGGGCGACATAATCGATTACATCATGAACAAATGAATAGGTGTGTCAGTGATGCATCTGTCTGATGTAGAATTAGCTTAATAAATGTTAGGCCTATTATATTACGACCTTACTGTGCACAAGAGCTCGTGAGCACCCCTGGCTTTTATCTTGGAAAATGGTTTGAAAATATTAAGATATCATTTTCAGGGCTCATCTCCCAGCCCTATAAGTACCTATTGTACTGTGGCTTAAAAGTTTCCACTAGAGGGCAGGTCAGAGCCAAAAAGTCTCTTTCTGCTAGGATTTCATGCTAAACAGGTAACGTCCCAGTCGTTAAGTACGCCATGTTACTTTCCCTCTAAAACCTTATACGTTGTTGTGAGTGTTGCCACAAGCTGCGTCTCAAATCGAATTCTGTGACCTTTTATTTAAAAAACTAATTGTAGATGTATTAATTAATCAAAAGATCCATGAGATCAGTAAGCATTTTAAACATAGCACGGAACACACAAACACCTTGATTAGTGCACAACTTGGGTCAGTTCTAGTGTCTTTAGTTTAAGGGTGTTGCTGAGGTTGCGCTCACTTAAGTCCAGAAAACTTGGTTCTGATAAAATGGTACTTGCATTGTTTGATGTAAAAATACATTTTTTGGGCAACAAAGAATTGTATCAAACTTTACTAAAACTACAAAGTTTCCTCTGGATTTAGAGATATTTTGGAAAGTCTGACTTTCACCACACCTATGTATAAATTTTTTAAATATTTAGTGAGCTATATTATTAATTAAGCATGTAACAATTTGAATAGACAGAAATAAAAATGGACTGCAGTTAGTCTTTGTTTTAAACCATAAGGAAAAATAAGCAATTTATCCCCTAGATATAAAACGTGCAATGATCCATGCAGATTACATGATGTGAAGTCAGGCAAGGTTTACATCAGTCATGCTTCCTACATGTGAATTTTTTGCCCCTGAAGTTTTGTTACTGTGATCATTGAATGCACCTGACATGACGCATTTTCCATCTCTACGTTTCCTCCCTTTCCAGGAGACGTATCTGATGAAGCACATGTCTAAACACACAGTTGTGGAGCACCTGGTGACTCAGCACTCACCGCCCCGGAACGACTCCCCCAGCATCCCCATCCGCATCTCGCTCATCTGAAGCCGGTCAGTTCTTCCTCGTCCCCGGGGCGCGTCCGTTCTTTCACTTCATCATTCCTCGGTTTCTGGGAATACGTTCTAATACATGTTAGACGGAGTTAATCACACCTCACGCTGAAGGAGTTGTCGTTTTAGTCGGGTTTTTTTTTTTTTTATGATTTTTTTTTACTCGCACTATCACTCACTCGCTCTCACTCTGAGAGTGTGGGGTTAGGAAATAGTAGGGACATCCAAAGACAGTTTTTGCAGCACTTTGAGGCCTTGTGGCTAAAACAAACAAACAAAAAAAGAATTCAGTCTAATTGTTGGACAGTAAAAATGCTATAGTTCTTGGCAGCTAAATTTTTTTTTGACATTAGATGTTATGCAGTTTAAAAAAAAAAAAAGTCTTGTTTACATCCAGTGGTTATAAAGTCGTATGCTGAGACGTTTTAGAGCACGGACCAAGTCCAACATTATTTCCTAAATAGTCATTCCTTTTTATTTTTACATTTATTATTAAGCTACACACCTTGTGAAAGGTTGTAGGGATAAATGAATATAATAACATGCCAAAAAAGATGCTGGTCTGTTGACTCCGGTGTACATAAGTAATCGCTCGACCCCACTGCCGCTGGTGTATAAAGTTAATCACGACGTTGGATTTCAGGCTCGGCTGCAGTGTCTGCCTTTCTACAGTACTGTGCAAAAGTCTCAGCTCAGCTCTTTATCTGGACTTGAGAAACACTAGAGAACGTCAAGACTCGAGTCAACCTTTTATAATGACTGCATGATTATACGTGGGTCCTCTTACATCACAGCGATTTTACAACAAACGATAAGTTTTTTTAATCCATGTTAGCATTGTGGAAGGGCTGTGAAACACGTTCTCACTTAACCTCATAGCAGCTGAACGTCTGTTCCCTCACCAGCATTTCTTTTTCGTTGTTTTTAATCTATCTTAATTCCATTTTAACCTTGTGGAACAGGATGTTTCACACCAAATTCTTCACCAAGCTGCACAGCAGCCTCTGACTGAAATCATTCATGATCTTAGGTGAGATGGATGGAAGAATTTCTCTTCAAGGGCCTCTAGCTGTACTTGTTAAATTCCAGCACCCTGTGATCCCACTAATAGTGCGAGTTACTTACAAAAAACCTTTTTTTTTTTTTTTAAGGTATTATTTGATGGTGATGAAGACACTGGCGTGCCTTGAGAAAAGACTTAAACCACACGACTACTTTTAAGAGAGAGAGTAGAAAATAGTCGGTGAAGCTCGAATTTAAAGTGTACACAGTGCATCTTGAGATATTTTATGTAAAAAAAAAAGTCAATCCAAGATCAGACAATGGTTAGAAAATGTTAAACTTAGCACTTACAAATTTTTACAGTAAATCTGTGAGAAAGTTTATAGAAAATTTTTAAAACACTCCTTTTTTCCCCCCCATTTTAAACAATGAAAAATAAACTTTCCCAGATAAATTGCGTTACACATTTTGCTCAGGTGAGCTAAAACTTTTGCACAGTACTCTCCAGTTCGTGTAACCGTGTCACGTCTCGTGCGTATGTGTGTACATAAGTTTGTTTAAAACGTGTCTGGTTTCATCCTCTTCCATGTATTATCACGTCTAAGTATTAATAATTACCATTATTATTTTCTATACAGTCAAGCCTTAAATATTTTATCACTAATTGTTTGTTTATCTTATCCACGTCTACCATATTGGTGTTCCCATTGTACTCTCAGTACTGTATGCTTTTTTTTTCCTTCAAATTTCCTAGCATGATTATTCTGTAAATAAACTATAAAATACATGTTAACCCCTTTATATAAAAAAATCTAGTTATTATTACAATTCTTTTTTTCTTTTTTTTTAATTTGTCTTGCATTGTGGTACTCTGAAAAGTTTGTCTTGGCTGCTATAATATGCAAAGTCGAGACTTAGAATGGACTTGTAAGAAAAATAAATCTGAAAAATCTGCATTGAGGGTTTGCGTTTCATTTTGTTTGCTGTGGAGAATCCACTTTAGAGGCATTTCTAGCATGTTGAAGTAAACTATACATGTAGAAATGACAGCAGTGAGATGTAGCTTACTAACTATAAACAAATAAAGTGTGTCCTACCGTGACCTCTGCCTTTACGTCACCCCAGGCTGTGTGTAAAGACTCTCATGTAACCAGTCTGAGTTTCTCCGCAAGACTGTCTTTCGTCTTCCGGATGGTTGACATTTCACTGTAGGGGAAAAAAAGAACATTTTTCTAGCAACCGTGAGGACACGGGGTGTCGTACTCTTACTATCCTGAACTGGATTATTTTCCTATACAGTAGCAGCATGTCTCCAAGTGTTTGATAAACACGAATCATTTACCTGCTTATTAAGACAAGCTGCATGTTTGTAACTTGTTCATTATCTTTTGCAACAGAACCAAAAATCCAGATCAGATCCAACTTCTCATAGGAGTGTTATCCTAATGCTAACAACACACACTGACCCCTGGACTGTTGGCTCAGCTCTGGTCACCAAGAAGACGCAAATTGTAAACACCTCGGTCCTGAAGATCTCACTAAAACCTAAAATTTATTTTAAATATTTTTTTGCTGTAACATTTTAAAGGTTAGCAGATTCCCCAATTGTTTAAGTTTAAATAAACAAAATTCTCGGTTAGCAAAGGGTGCCAATATTTCTGGAATTGACTCAATGTAACCGTGCATTCATGTCACACAACAGCAACACAACCGATGCTCTGATCCTCAGTTCACATGCGACCTGTTATCTTCGAATAATTAGCCTTGATCTGCGAAGTTGGGGTTTTGCACAGCGACGTGCGAGCTGGTGTTTTACCTGAAGCTTTCTTCCTTCGTACCCTTGATGTGATTCCCATGATGTTTCTTCAGGTACTGTACGAAAGAAGAATTCAAATACTGGAGAAAGTTTCACACTAAATACATCCATCTATCTCTCCCTATATGAAAACTGAACACACAATACGGCCAAAAGTATGTGAACGCCTAACCCCTCACACCCATATGAAGTTCTTCCACAAACGGTTACCACAAAGTCTGAAGCAGACGATTGTCTAGTATGTCTCTGTATGCTGTAGTGTTACAGTTTCCCTTCAGTGGAACCAAGAGGCGCAAACAAACATGTTCCAGCATGATGATGATGCCCCTGTGCACAAAATTCCAGCTCCATGAAGACATGGTGTGTTACGGTTGGAGTGGAAGAAGTGTATCGAGTGTCCTGCACAGAGCCCTGAACCCAACACCCCTGAAAACCTTTGGGATGAACATCAGCACCTGACCTCACTAATGCTCTTGTAGCTGAAGGAACATTAATCCCCACCAGCCACACTCCAAGATGTAGTGGAAAGACCTTCCAGAAGAGAAGGTGTGCACAGTAAAGGATGAATAAACTGGAATGAGATGTTCAACATGTACCTCAGGTGTCCACATACTTTTACCTATACAGTATAATGGTTATGGTTTGAAATTTCTAACCCTAACCCCTACTGTTCATGCAGTAGTAATGCCATCCAAATATCTACCCGAGTGCTTTTTAGAGATTCCACGTCCCACAGCCGTATCTCGAGCTTGGCGATATGTGTCAACTTCTTCATGTTCATCTCCCATTGCTGCATGCTGTCCTTCTCCAGAAAGTTGACCCTGAAAAAAATAAATACAAACCCTGAAAGCATCCACTTTATGCTTATTCCAGAAGCCCAGGGTGGTCTGCTGGATATTCGGTACCTTAGTTTCAGAGCAGAAACGTTGCCTGCTGTGTCTTTTCTGTTCTCTTCTGCTTCGTTTAGCTGACACAGCAGTGTTTTCTTGGACAAAAGAAGAGCTTCATTCTCAGCCGTCACTGTTTTCACCATGTCACTCTCCTGGTGAGAAACATGAGGTCTTATTTATGAAGACAAACTCTAGTCTCACCATCATCTTAATCATCAACAACCATCACTTTACATTCTTCAGGCGCTTTGTGAGGATGTCCAGCTCTCCCTCCTGCTTCCTGATCTTCTGATCATGCCATGTCATCTCTTGGACATAAACCTCTTTAGCTTCTGAGAGTTTTTCCCTGTAGCGCACCTTCAGCTCATATTTTTTTTTTTTTTTTTTTTTTGGAAGAAAATACAAAGATGGAAGGTGGATTACAGATTCAAATTGGCCAAAGAATCGTAGTTTTCACCGTACCTCACACTCAAAAAAGAGGTTTTAGAGGGTTATGCTTACAAATACACTCACTAAAAATGAAAAAGTTATAATGAAATGAAAATGTTAAATATTTAAAGTTTTATATTAGAAATATTAATAAAGCCTTTATCAACACATGGCTATTTAATTCAAACATATGTCAATACGTGTACATATCAGGTCAGGCTTGCTCATGTTAGATTGAAGTTGATGAACTCCAATCATCTAGCTAGCTAGCATTAGCACTGAAAGAGTCCTCTCAGAAATCCTGCCTGATTAGCTCATGTCAGCTAGCTGAATAGCAGTAGCATTTAAAATTAGAAGGAAAAAAAATTCAGATATTTTACATTTTTTCAATGTAAATCCATTCAATGTAATTGTCTCAGGCATCCTGTCAGATTAGCATTAGCAGTCAAGACTGTATCAAGATAGCTCATGTTAACTAGCTAGCTAGCATTAGCACTGAAGATTATTTACACTTACAAATAGGACAAATTTCTCTCAGAAATCCTGTCAGGATAGCCCATGTTAGGTAGCTGAATAGCAACAGCAGTTGAGATAATCACTGATCAACATGACAAAAAAAAAATCCCCTAAGAAATACAGTATAGTGACCTCATGTTAGCTGGATGGCTAAAGTCAGGGAATGTAACAAGGAAATCCACCCAGAAATCCTGTCAGGTTAGCGTTAGCAGTAATGATGGCAAGCATTCTTAAATCTTGGAAATCCAGACAAATTAGCCTATGAATGGATATCTTTTTTTTTTTTAAATCTGAATATGACCCAAAATCCTCGAAGAAATCCTGTCAGGGTTGATGTGACACATCTGACTAACTTTATTAATCATAATGAAAGTTTAAGAGTTTTAAAAACCCTCTCAGAAATCATGTTTCATCAATGTTATGTTAGCTGGATGGCTATTGTTAGCGGTCACAATTGCTAAATACAAATGAACGGGACTGAAAACCCTGCAGGAAGTCCTGTCAAGTGAGTTTATGTTAGCTAGATGGCTAAATGACACACATTTAGGAATCCTCTCAGAAATCCAGTCAGATTAGCCCATGTTTGTGTTGGCTATTGTTAGCCGTCATGATTATTAAAAAAAAATTATGAACATGATTGTGAATATGAAATCCTGTCAGATTAGTTTAAGGTAGCCAAAAAATTAGCATTAGCAGTAAGGATTAAATACATGCTTCAAAAAAATCCTGTCAGGTTAGCATCTGTTAGCCAGACTGCTGTTGTTAATGTAAATTATGATTAACATTTGTGAATTTCCCATTGGGATTAATAAAGTATGTGTCTATCCATTCATCTATGAATGTAACTAATGAATCCAGACTGAAATCCTGTCATCACATGTTAGAATTTTTTTGGGGAAAAAAAAAATGTTGGAACCCATGTGTGTGTGTTGTACCTGACATGACCATGAAGGGTACAGTGGACCTGCTGGAGCTCGATTTGGAGTTTCTCACAAAACTCCTCCATCTTCTCAATCTCTTGTCTGAGCTGGAAAACCCCCAAAGACACTGAGATCATTAAACCAGCCTACTTCTCCAGACGCTCTACACTCCATGTGGACTTGACTTTTTTTCCCACAATCCATGTTAGGTACCTTCTGGTACTCTTGCTCCAGGAGCATGGTTTTGAGGACATCCCGAGTACTCTGTGGAAAAGAAAAGGTCTCAGGTTTGCTCAGAAATGACGTGCTTTGGAGAAATCTGGTCTAAAAACGTTTCTCACCTGCGTGTTATTTGGCATCTTATCGGCCAGGTCCTGTTGCTGCTCCTCGGTGAGAAGAGATTTTAAGTGTTTCGGTTCTGTGTTTAGAGCCACAAGCTATGAACATCACAAACATGCTAATTAGTTTAGTGATCAGCTTCTGATCTACACGGCCTACGAGCTGGAGATGCTTCCATCACTCCCTGTGATTCCTCTGAGCGTTAGCGTCATTCACCTCCTCCAACTTTTCCAGCAGCTCTGTCTATGCGTGCTTAACACAAATTAATAAATCACTAAATCACAGAAATTACCCAGAATTATCTTTAAATGAGGCAGAATTAATTTAAACGGTCCATGGCAAATCACAAATGAGGCAGAAGCAATAAAAATGACCCACATGAGATGAATAAGGCAGAAATAACAAAAATGACCCATGACAAGTGAGAATAAAGGAGAAGGAAACAAAAATGACAAAATGCTAATCATTTCCCAATTAAATGTAAATCTTTGGGCCATAATGAATAAAGTGTTGATAATTACATTATCAAATCCATTTTTAGCATTTTAGCTCCTTGCACCCCTGCTGCATGACAAGCCTGACCTTCTGAAGATGTTGCACATTGCGGTCTTTGTCCTGGAGTTCGAGTGTTGAATATTCTGCGTCCTCCTTCCTCCTCCTCTCATCATTGCACGCCTCGGTCTCCTGAGCAAAGGAGGGGGAAAAAAGAAACTGTTCAAACATGATCCAGAATTGACATGGCTAAAAATAAAAAATAAAATTTTTTTTTAAATAATCTCTGGGTCAAAGCGTGGAAGTTTCTATCAAGCTAATGATAAAACAAATGTTTTGTTTTAGTAAACATAATGACAATATATACTATATAATAATAATAATAATAATAATAATAATAATAATAATAATAATAGTACTTTTCCTTAACATAAAAAAACTACATGTGTATATGATTTTATACCAGCTGTAGGAGATGTACATCCATGCTGTGAACACTGTCCTTCAGATGACGGATCTCTTCATCCAGGACATCGCTCGTCGGCTCAGCCGCCTGAGCCTCAGCCAAATCTATAGAACGTTTAATGGTTCTTTTGAAATGTCATTTATAGTACGAATATAAACTCAACCTCAGAAAATCAAATGATTGTGCTGGGAAACGTTCTCAAGTCGAGAAGTATCATAAACAGTGACATCTCGTGGTTGGCAAAAATTATAGCAACAAATGTTAATTAAGCTGCTTCGGGTAAATGTAATTAATTTGACGACGACTGATTAAATAATTAAAGCAGGGTTTCCCCGTGAATGGAATCAGACTCATTGGATATTTCAATTAGGAAAACAGCTGTATTGCCAATTAATTAAATGCAAAACCCAAGCACAAAATGTGTTAAGGTTGTCAGGTCTGTATAAACCCTAAGAGCAATAACAATAGTTACCACAGCATTTCAGCTTCTCCACTTCATGCCTAAACTGCTCAGCTTCATGGAGTTCTGACTCAGAGAAAAACACCGTTATTCTCAGTATATCAGAAACACACACAGATACACTAGAATATCTCTGAAGCTCTTACTATAGGTTCTGTTGGTCAGTTGAGCCAACTCGAGCTCGTCAGTGAGGCGCCGGATCTCCTTGTGAGCCAGGTTCAGCCTGGCGGACGCCTTTTCCAGGTCCCTTTCCAGCACCCTCCTCTCTCTGCCTTTAGATGATCCGTCCTCTTTCGCCTGGTTATCGTCCTAACATCGCAACAGAACAGGTCTTAACTGCACCACCACACGTGGATTGCCCTTGCATACTATTTTATCTTGCGAATTTGTCTTGGAAGTGAAAATCTTTCCGGGTCTTGTGTGAGCGTGTGAATCGAGCACGAAATGTGACCCAGGAGGTCAGTTAAATTATGCTGGAGACACATGATCTGTAGAAGAGTGCAGATGGAGACTGACATGCAAACATTTTCTCTAAAATAGTACAAACGTGGGTAAATACCTGCTTGGTCTGTGCAGCCTTCCTAAATCCGAGCAACCTCTTCCAAGGGCTCTGACCTCGAAGTGGAGCTGCCTGATGGAGAATGTAGTATGGAGGTTCTCAGGGTCAGAACCTTTTAATGCCATATTGCTTTAAAACACAAATGACAAAATAACACGTTTCTGAGTGATCGCACCTTTCCTGCATTCTCATCAGGCGTACTTTGCTTCTGAGGGCACTTTAGGTTTAGGGCCTTTGAGTCTGCGTCTTCCAGGGTTGAATCTTCTCCATGAGAGCAGCTTGGTCTGCGAGGAGGTAAGCCACCTGCTCTCTCAGGCTGCTGGTTGCGAGCTCAGCCAGGCCCTCCTGCACCACCATCTCCGCTATCTCACTGTTCTGAACCTCTGTGTACACAAATAAAAGCAGATGAGAGTTTACCGGAACGGTGTAAGGAAAGGCTTTTCTGTTATATATTGGACAGGGAGTGAACCTTGCTGCAGAATGATCTCCGTCAGGTTGGAGCGGAGAACCTCGTTTTCCTGCTCGAGCTCCTGTTCCATCAAGTCCCGTGTCTTGGAGAGACTCCGCATGTTCCGGATGTACAGCTGAACCTGTGAGGGCATGATCAATCAATGACACACACACACAGACAATGTACAATGCTCAAAATGAATACAACAGAAATCCAAGCTGTTGTATGTACATGATGCTAATATGACCGTTTATATCATAGCATTGAGATTTATACACGATGGCCAATATATTTTGCCGTCATAAGTATTAAAAATTCTACCCTCCCCCTCAGCATCGTTTTACCTTAAGGGTGTTCAGGGCTTGTCCAGAGTCCAAGACATTTTCTAGCCCTGATTTAGTCCAACTCATCACTCAATCACTCTGAACTCTCCCTCTTGATTTCAACACCACGTTTAGCTCGCAGTTCCTCAAGTTCCTGAGTGAGCATCCTCACACTGTTCTCCTTCTCAACAAAGAGACGCCACAGATGGTCTAATCGCGCAGAGTTGGAGGAGACCTCCACACACACACCCTCGTGCTCCAGCCGTGCCTCCATCTCTAACATCTAAAGAGGAACAGGCAGTGTAGAACATGGGCCACACTCCACAATACATCAGAAGAGTCCTTCAGGCACTAGGTTCACTATGGAATATATATCCCATCACTGCAGCAGCAAGTCTAATATTTAATAAGGTGGTATGGGGGCTGGGATGCAGCCTGGCTGTCCCTGCCTCATGTCATTAAATCGCTCTTGTACTCAGCTTCCTAAACACATAACAATAAAGTTGACTTGAGGTTTATCAAATGTCTGATAAGGTAACCTACAGGATGTGCACACACGCACACGCACACTTAATTTAGAATCAATATTCAGCAATGTGTAAACTGACCAGAATGGGAAATGCTTATAACAAACCAGGGCATCCCGCATCACTAAAGCAATGTAATAGTAATATGCAAGATTATTAACTGATGATGAACTAATACGCTAACAAACGTCATCACTCTATTTAACTAAGGATCATTAAGGCCATAATTGAAATCTAACAGTTTGAAAAGATGATAAAATATGCCAACAAGATATGAAACTATTTTGATTTTTAGACAGTGACTGGATACTTGATGAAAGAACTGAATCTGATACAGCATCAATTGGTTTCATGGTTTTTGTCTGTAACCTGTGACTAATTTGTTCGGAATATGGAGTAGGCACGAAGTGTTCTGATGTACAGAAGGAAATTACAGGAAACCACTTTGTTATAATAGACTATTATAGAATCCACACGTCAGGTTTTATGTCCTTTTCCCGCCAACAATCAGATTATGATCGGTGTCTTTCATGCTGGAATCAGGCTACACACATTCAGCCCAAATTTTTACAGTTTTATCATGGTTGAGAAGTTTCCAGTGCTGGGCTGGAATATGAACATCATGAACGACCCTTGTAGTGGGACGTTATCAAAGAACAGCGATGTGGCATCTGGGCGGCCCACCACACTCCAATGAAATGTCTGGCATTTCAGATTTTTTTTTGTACTTTCTTGCCTAGATTCAACATGACTTTCTCCCGGCAACCGTGACTGACAATTTCTTGACCCTCTTCCCCAAAGACACGCAAGGACATGAACAAAGATTGGTCAGGGCAAACCTTGAAGTGTTGCTTGCCAGTCTCCCTACGGAGACATGGCAAGACTTTATGGAGCTACGATCGTATAATCTGACCGTCGTGACAGACCAATAAATAAATAAATAAATCTTGTAATCTAAGTCTAGCTTTAAACCCATTCAAACTGCCACATCGTTCTAGTCCGGCTAAAGGACCAAGTCCAGATATGTTTGTATAAATAAATTTAACAAACTTTTGGGTGTAAACACAAATTCAGCACTCAAACTCACCTATGACTCTGTATTAGCCATTTCTTTTTGTGCACATACTTTTACTCATGAGTGAAATAAACATCGGTTAAACCGTTCTGTAAAATGCCCTTAAAAGCACTACACGTGTTTCTAAATATTTTAGCATCATTACTCATACTGTTCAGAGCAGTAGATTGAATATTGAGTACAGATCAGTGCATTTAAACCCTGAGCTACAGCTTTAAACCATCAGATGTGCTCATTACCATCATTGCTCTAACAAATTATAAATGTGTTCAGAAATGTTTACCTCCTCAGGGTTCATTATCACCGCCAGCACGACCTGCACTGGAGGGTGGGGGGGTGAGTACGAGACTAACCCAATGACTGTGACTCCCAACGAGAACTCAAGAGTGGTCTGAAGGCAGCTCCTCACCATCAGAACCTGCTGCAAACGTCACGTTTAAAAATCAACAGTGTAAACAACGCCCTGCTGCCAAGCAACCGAAGTGTAGAACCTCTCATCTCACTCCTTTTCCATCAAACTCTACCAGGCTGCCCTCCGTGTGTGCAGTGAGAAGCACTGGAACTTTCAGGAACTTCGCTAGCTCTACCTGCAGTCCCATGTGAGCCAAATATGATCATTCCACCTCATCATTTATGCTAAAAGAATTAAATCATAATTGCATGTATGTAAAATGTCCTTATACACACTTACACCCAACTCCATACAGAATTGTTTCCACTCTTCACTGAATAACACACGCACTTAGTTACAGCCCACTTGGGGGCGCTGTTTATTTTATTTTATTTTTTACTAACACCCCAATAAGTGAGAACAGGAATTAACGCTAAAATATTAAATACGACTGTACATTTCTACAAAAGTATGTGTCATTTTTAATATGTAAAAAAACTTAATTGCAGGAAAATTGCCAGCGCATGAACGGAATAAAACACACGACACCACCCCAATGTTGGTTTATTTTCCTACAACAGCAAACATGAAGTCCTTGTGTGCTTATTTACTCCATATTTATCTCATCACGATGAACATGAACAGACATTTCAGTCTGATGCAAATAAATCCATCAATTTAATACAGACGCTCCCCTACTTACGAACAAGTTACGTTCCGGAAGGCTGTTTGTAGAATTGTTTG
This sequence comes from Chrysichthys thysi, assembly GCA_030068315.1. Taxonomy (NCBI): domain Eukaryota; kingdom Metazoa; phylum Chordata; class Actinopteri; order Siluriformes; family Claroteidae; genus Chrysichthys; species Chrysichthys thysi. The sequence continues at coordinate 1,639,383 of JAQLOM010000016.1, forward strand.
CAAGTCGTTATTTTGCCATTTCGCCAGTAACTGAAACGTGGTGCAAATTGGCATGTTTCTTGAACCGATGAAACCAGCCATAACTCGCTGAAATGGTGTCATCAGCAGCGTCTTCCCCAGCCTTTAGCCTTTAAATCCTCAAAAAGGCGTCAAGCCTTCTCTCGCATAAGGCTAAGCGGGGCCCGTCTCTGTCTCTGGTGTTCAATCAGACGTTTCTCCATCAGCTTCCCCCTTTTCTTGCTGATAACAGTCGACTGCATAGGCACGGAACCCTTAACATACTCTATAATCTGGCCCTTGTTCTCATGAATCGTTCCAATCGTTCACCGATTCATGTTGTATGAACGTGCGACGTTCGCCATATTTTCTCCATGATCTAATTTCTTAATTATGGCCATCTTAGTTTCCATTGAGATTGCCTGCTGCTTCTTAGCACTGCCACGATCATCACATGCCTTATGCTTGCCATGAGCCATGATGGAGGGGTTAATTTTCTCACAAAAAAAACCAAAACAAAAAAACCACAAACTAGCATGTGTTATGACTAACGAGCAGGTTACCAAACTGCCGCTCTCGGGTGGCACGTGGTGCAGCCCGGCGTGGGTTACGCCAAATCGTTGTACTACGTAGAAGGCGCGCAAGACAAAATCCGGACTTGTGGAAGTATTGCGAACTAGAGCTGCCACTAACGACTAATTTTCTAACGACCGATTTTTCGACTAATTTTTCGATTAATCGATTAATCTTAACGACTAATTTTAAAAAATCAAGCGGTTGCAATTTTCATGTGTTCATTTTATGTTGAACAAAATTCAAGGGCCAAAGCACAAAATT
>JAQLOM010000016.1:1696687-1713856 GCA_030068315.1 Chrysichthys thysi
AGAGAGAGAGAGAGAGAGGGGGAGGGAGGGATCCGTTACAGCGGCGCTGTGCGCGCGAGGGTCGTGTAGTTCATTCAGACAGCTGGTGACGTCATCAAAGGCAGCCTGGAGAAACCGATTCGTGCCGGAGGTGGAGACTGTTCACCTCTGTGTTTACATGTGTTTATGGAAGAAGAGGAGAAAGGAGAGGGAGAGGAGGAAGAGTAAGGGGTGGAAGAAGAGGAAGGGCAGGAAGAGTAAGGGGGGGAAGAAGAGGAATAAAAGGAAGAGGAAGAAGGAGGAGAGGAAGAAGAAGATGCAGAAGAAAGAGAGGAAGAAGAAGGAGTGGAAGAAGAGGATGGGGAGGAAGCAAAGGAAGAGGAAGAAGGAGAAGAAGGGGGTGGCGAGGAAGAGGAAGAAAAATAAGAGGAAGAAGGAGAAGGAGAGGAAGAAGAGGAAAAAAGGAAGAGGAAGAAGCCCTGAGCTGCGAGTTTGGAAGGAAAATAAAAGTGCTATGTCAAAATTCAGACTTAATAACTCGTTATTTCCAGATATTACATCGTAATTCCGACCTTGCTCGTTATTTCAGTATAATAACTCGTTATTATCGCCTTTTTTTTTTTTTACATAATGTCCCAGAATGCTGAATTAATTCCTCATGGGAACGTAACCAGTTCTTTCAACATTTCATTATTTAAATGTAATAACTTATCTCTGTATTTGACTTAATTTTTTATTTCAGCTTAATAATTTATTTGAACTTCATAAACCTCTGAATGATCTCATTATGTTTGACGTGATATTTCATGTCTTAAATATATCTAACGAGATTCCGTTATATTTGTTATTTCGACCTGAAAATGGTGGTAATGTAATAAAAGGTTGTTATTATCCATGGCGTTATTATTGTCCAGAATTTCCAGGTTTGTGGGAAGCCTGCACTTTCCACTTGTGTCCCAAAGTTGGGATTTTTTTTTTTTTAATTTTGGGGGGTGTGGGGGGGTAATAATAATAAAGCAAAACATTTCAGTTAATAATTTCCCCCCATCGGTTTGCCCACACACACACAAACACACATTAATTACACACGAACTCATTCCACTTATTTATTGCTGAAACTCACAGAAAACATTTTAAATCACAAACTTCATCATACACCCAAACTTTCTTAATCAAACTCGAAACAACTACAACAAGACCCTCCCTTTATTTAAAATCACACGTGAACAATCACATGACTCATGTTTGGGTTTTTGGAAACCACTTCAGAAAGCATGTCTTTTCATATCTTGTGTGTGTGTTTTATTTTTTAATATATATATATTTATTTCAGATTGCTTTCACGTTAATCTTTCACACGCAGAGTGCTTCCGTCGTTATCCGGATGCGGTTTCTTCACGTGTCGTCTCGTGCTGATTCTAATTCACACGTGCGGTTTCACATGGTCGTGTATTTTCACGTTTCCCCACATGTGATCGCGTATTATTCACACGTGTAAAGCGTATGACCTCATATGAAAGGTATGTGTTTTTTTTCCTCCATAAGGAATGTAGCCTCACACGTGGGCCGCTTTTGTTATCGTTTTCAGCTCAGCGTTGTTTGGTGGAGTTCTCAGAGCAGCCAGAGGAGGAAACCGGCGGTTTGGATCTTCACACGTATTATAAGGCAGAACGAGAAAAACTGGTCACACAACATGACCCAGCCCATCTGAAATAATGACTCAAAGCTTCCTTCCTGGAGGTGTGTATCAGTGGTTTTACTGATTGATTTATGTATTTTTTTTTTACAAAAACTCTATCGCTGCGCATTTACACACGTATTTAGAGTTGTATTGAAATACAGTAGGACCTTGGGTCACGAGCTTAATCCGTTCCGGGACTTAGTTCGCGAACCAAAACAATTTTTTCCCATTGAAAGTAATGTAAATACAATGAATCCGTTCCAGCCTCAGAAAGAAGGTATTTTTACATTTTAAAGCGTTGTGTTGTGATGAAGAATATAGTATGAAATTAAAATATCCTTAATTAGAGACAAATAACGCTAAATGAAATAAAACAGTAATGTATTTTACCTTTGTTGTTTATAGTTGCTGGCTCAGGTGGACGGTGAAGGAGGAAGAGGAGGAGGAGGATGCTACCGCTTCCAAGGGGAATCCCACTTCCATTAAAACACTGCGCAACTCTGATTCGGGAGGTTTTCCTCTTCTCTGCACCTCTTTACATGGTTCCATTTCTGATTTGCACACAAGAAATTTTATCTAAAGAAATTTGTCTTTTTCTTTGCTGCAGAATTTTCCTGAAGTGGGACATTCACGTTAGCGTTCCAAGTGTGAACCGCAATGTGGGAAACACGAACGCCATTCTCATGTTTAGCACTAATTTCCTTCTTTACTTCAATAGTAATACGCTTAGGCTTCTCCCTACTGCCATCACGAACACTTTTTTCCTTCTTAGGTGGCACAATGAGGGCTAAAATAACACAAAATGTGCAACAACAACAAAAAAAACACCCAAAAAGTAATATTTCTGAACACAGCACTCTGATGAACAATGTTTACGCCAAGCGCACAACTGAGCATGTGCTTCTGTGGGATTGTGGGTAGTGTGCGTTTGTACCCCAAAGCATCGTTCGTGAACCAAGCTAAAATTTGTTCGCAAAACTAGTTTGTGAACCAATTCGTTCGCCAACCGAGGTCCTACTGTATAAACAAATGAATCACAGCGACTCTTACCAGGATAAAGCAGATGCTTGAGATGAAATGAATAAACACCGTGAAAATTAGCATCACCAGGTGGACACCCTGATCCAGACTAACTACATTTGATCTTACTTACACAACTGGGCAGGGGAGGGCTTTGCTGAACGAACAAGTGGTACCTCAGTGGAACTTGGACTTGAACTCATGACCTCCCAATCAGCAGGCCAACATCATAACCGCCGAGCTATCACTGTCCCGACCTCTCTCTCTCAACGACACCCACTGTAAAAATAACTCTGTCTGCACTTTTTCATCTTTAAGAAAATCCTGACGGAAGTATTTTTATGACAAAACAGGGTTAATGAGTAGTTAACCTGGGATTTCTTTGGATTATTGCCCATTGTCTCCCTGCATGTGGTCCCCTGCCAGTTCCCACCTATCAGCCAGCTCTCCTCCATCATACAGCCTCCCAATTTGCATCTTTTCACACCGCTGCTCATGTTGCGTCAGACTCAGTGAGAAGAGCACTATCTGCATTAAAACAGGCCTTCACTGGTCACAGTGCATGAACATTCACTGGTCTGCAATGATTTCTTCACATCTTCCAGCTTGCAGTTAGGAGCACAGGGTCAGTCACGACACGGTGATGAGATCGGGTTAAGGGTTTTGCTCAAGGGTCCAACAGTGGCAGCTTAGCAGCGCTGAGGGATTAAACACTGACCTCCTGATCAGCTGAGCCGTCCCCACTGATCCAACACTGACCTGTAAAAACGTGGAGATGCCGGGGATTGAACCCAGGACCTCATACATGCAAAGCATGCGCTCTACCTCTGAGCTACATCCCCACACACTCCCTTCAGCTCACAAACTCCCAATGATGCCCTATGCGGGCTCTGGATGACCCCAAACCACCTCTTCAAGAATCCCTGAATGCGCACAGTTCATTCTTTAGGGGCACAAAAACAGAAGCCTTCAGCAAATGAGTTCAAATCTGTATTTATTAGCAATAGGAAATACACAAAGCACAACGGGTTGAAGGCCATTTTTAGAGAATTTTAGAGAATTATATTTCAAATATAATAATTTACATAAAAAAAAACAAAAAAAAACACGTAACGTGCCAAAGACTTGGACCAAACCGTGTGTAAAGCTGCTCATCTTGCAATATTTACTCAGAAAAACATTAATATAATTATGCAATATGAATAGAGGTTATTTACACACACCGTGTAAGCACCCAGATGAGAAAGTAGTGTTATATTCCCCCCCTGTGTTTTTCCCATGTCCAGGTGATCCCATGCAACATCCTGAGCAGGCCGCCATCGGGTCTTATAGGACGTTGCTGATTTTACAGCTTGGCTCAGGAGTTTTCATGACACGGTGACGTACGGTCCGAGCTTCAGAGAACCAATAGCCTCACTGATAAAGCACTCCAGAATCTCTAATTACCCCTGGTGCACTGACTGACATATTTCCTAAATTGCTAGCACACCTGCTATTGCTAATCGATGCCCCAGCCGCGTGAGGAATTTGAACAAATACACACGACTGCACAGAGGAGGTGAGGGGGAGATATTTTTATATGTGTATATATATATGTATATATCTTCTCCTGAGACCCCAATGTCTTCCTTAGAGGACATCACATTTTCCCCCAAACTACATTGTGTGTATTTCCTTGTAAGATCCTCCTATGAGGACCATCAGGTATTACTCTCTTGACAAACGTCTTCCTGTTTGGGGACAATGATCAAGTTGAATAGTTATGAGTTATGAAAAAAAGACAAACAGTGAGGAGAAAGGACAAGGCCCACACCATTAGACTTCGAGTCTCAGAAGGAGATGTATTTTTATGAGAATGCCAAAGTCGTGCTATTAATATAGTGTTTTAAAAACAAACACTCTCTCTCTCTCTCACACACACACACACACACACACGATGGCCCAAGTCTTTTGCACGGTACTGTATGCTATAAATCAATCACACTCCTAAACAAACTTGTTTTTGTTCCACAAAACATGACGCGAACGAGCGGAGAACACTGCCGCTGCGTCGTCATCGACATTAGAAAGAAGGAAAGGGGGGGGGATTGGGGAGGGGAGCAAGAATTCTGTTCAAACTCAATCAGCGTTTTGGGTCAGATCTGGAAAGAAAAAGAGAAAAAAAGCTCAAGAGTTTGCGAGAAATCAATCGTGCGGTTATATATAAACTAATTTTAATTTGTGTTTTTCGGATATGGCTTATTATAAATACACAGAGGATTTGAATCGTGCTGGTGGTGTTGATTAATGGCACTCAGGTGTGTTTGTTCGAAGGCCTTGGAGTCGCTGGATGCTTTATATTGTTCCGGGACTAAAATGTTAAGGCACTGGCTGACTAAAAACAAACAAACAAACAAAAAAACAAAACAAAAAACATTTTCAACCCTTTTGTTGATCAGTAAGCAGAAGGCTCAACTTTTTTGGTCAACAGTGTTCAACATCGGTGCCACAAGCAGCAAAAAAAATACAAACAAACAAAAAAAACGTAAGTGTGATCTTCCTGATAAAATATTCCAAAAAAAAAAAAAAAGTTAAGGTGCAGTTTATTATTTATAAATTTGTTCCTAGACCCTGTAGGAACCCTGTAATGTATGAATCAGTCAGATGTTTGCGAAACTACTTTCTTTCATTTCAGGTTTGTTTACAACGTTCCCGTTTCTCATCTCCACCTTTTTTCTTCTGGGAGGAAAAGGAAAAAAAAAAAAAAAGTTACAAGGCACACGAAGGAGCTAAAAGCTCTTTTTAAAATAAAAAAAAAAAAGAAAAAAAAGAAAAGACAAACTGCTCCTTTAAGGCAGTCCTTTTCTCTTTCCTTCGCTTGAGGCCACTGTGACGGGCACAAATCGTGAAAGTACGGAGTGCATGTGAAAGTTTAAACAAGTGAGGAAAAGAAAACCTCAGATGAGGACGTCTTCGCACGTTCAAATCACAAGCATTAAAACCAAAATATTAAAAAAAACAAAACACAACACAACACAACAACAGTTAAGGATTTTTTTTTCTCTTTTTACAAAAATGTGACACTCAGCAGGCTAGAACAGCTTTACGTCAGGAAGAACGCGCTCTCTCTCCGTCGTCAAAGTATCAGCCGACACTCCGGGTGTGGATTTAACCGCTTTCCCGTCACGACCTTCGGGCCGTTCCGCCACGATGATCCTCCTGCTTTAGGTTTGACTCCAAACTAAAGTGGAAGGAAAAAAACCCAAAAAACATCCACAAGCATTAACAAAAGTTCTGTTATTTAAGGAACCAACCAACCAAATAAATAAATAAATAACGACTAAGCGTGATGCCACCACAGCGCTGTGAAATTCTGGATTCTGCTCAGTTTGGATCAGGAGCGGATTAATTTCCTCACAGTAGCGCAGCTTCAAATCACGGGATTATATAACTGCTCCTACAGTAACGCCTTATGCGTGGAAACAGATCACGGTTTTTCAGTGACACGACTCGTATCCATGTACATTAAATGTAACCGCAAATGGACAAAAAGCATCACACGGTGTTCTTTAAACACACAGAGAATTGTAATCGTCGGTGTTCTCCTGTGGCGTATGAGGAATAAAAACGCTTCAGAACGCACCATTATGGGAAAATTATTTTTACTTGACGCAAAATTGTCCTCATTCGCATGGAGGTTTATTATTATTTATTTATTTTTAAACAGTTACAGAAGGAGTCTCCAGTGTCAGCACATTGTAACAGTCAGCGGTAAAGCTGTAACTTCACGACAGAGGAGTTGACGCTTTTTGGCATTTCTTGGCGACGTGATTCGTTCCCTGGAACATTAAACATAGCTATAAAAGCATAAAGTACAGCATGGCGTTATTTAATACATACAGACTTGTAATCGTTGGCGCACCGCTGTGATGTAAGAGGAATAAAACACTTCAGGACACGCCGTTACGGGAAAATAGTCTAAAGCTTCTTCTCATAACTCCAGCGTTGATCAATTCCTTGTGAAAGCGCCGCATAAACTGTAAACAAACTGCATGTGGGGATACTCACTGATGATGATGACGATGATGATGATGAGCACAGCTATCAAAATAGCCCACATCTGCAGGTCACACACACACACACGCACACACGCACACACACACATTAACAGCCAACACATTTAAGGTGTGAATTTTTTTTTTCCTGTCAGAAATCCACGTCATGGTCTCGGAGTTCCCCTCCAGCCAATCAGAGAGGAGGAGCTGGTTACCTTGCAGTTCTTCCACCAGTACTTCCTCTTCAGTTTGGCGGCGTTGGTCTCGAACTGCGAGGCTCCAGCCTGAAGGGCGTCCGCCCGGTCGTCCAGCTCGGACAGCTTCTGGTCTCGCTCCAGGACTTTGTCCACGTTCACCCGCATGATGTCCACCACCTGCGGAACCAGAGAGAACGCTTTACATGCGCCACGTGGAAACCCGCCCGGTACGGCCGGGTATTTACAGATTCGCTTTTTCAAATGAAGTGCAGATTGAAATCTTTGTAAAATCTAGAAGACGATCAGGGACTGCTCAGAGGTCCAGGCATGGAAGGGTTAAGTGGTGGAGATCACACGCTTCTCATAGAACACATCCCCGGGTGACGTGCTAAATTCGTCCGATGTGTTATAGGATATTTTATTTGAAGAGGAAAATTAGAAGAAGAAGGAGGAGGAGGACAACAACTCTGTAGTTTTTTTTAATCCATTTATAGTTGCATGTCATGCAGTGGAACTTCCTTGAAGCAAGTTAGCTCGTGTTGTCATTCACATTACAGCAGCTATACACAGCTTTCCCTCATCAGCCTCCATTTTATTTCATGAAATCGCTAAGAAAAAACTAAACAAGCGCAGCTGGTCAGGATACCGAGAGAAAGGTAAACTCGAGCGCTGTGGCAGAAAATCCCCAACACTGGAGACTCCTTCCACAGAGGTTAAATAAAAGTAAAGAAAATGTTAAACTTCTATCTTAATTCTGACTCAAAGTAAAAGTTGTGTTCCCGCCCCACCTGCCTCAAAGTGCGCACCGTGTGTATACGGCACAACGCCTGGGACGAACGAGGGTTTAACGCATTAAACAGCAGCGCTCCTCTCTGAAGCCTGCGGACAGACCTGACCTCTGACCCCAATCATACACACGTTCCTGTAGCAACACATCCGAGTCAGAGCGCTGACCTAGATTCCATCAGCGCGATGAGGGTTTATCTCCACCCCCCACCCTCCCCCTGCTGACAGGAGCAGACTTCAGAGACGGTCAGAGAACCGGTGTAGGACGCGTCAAACACGTGCGCCTCCATCTTAAAATGCTGGAAGTCCCCCTTTTGCGAAGAGCGACGGAAAACTTCGTCACCTCATCCTTCCATTACATAACCGCCATGGCAACCGTCTAAAACATCCTGGCCAACATGTACCTAACCCACATGCTCCACTGATCGACAAACTGACACAGAGGGAGGGAGGGAGGGAGAGAGAGAGAGGGCGTGGCCTCTTTAAAAACTGGAGGGGGCCCACGCTTCTCTTATATAACCATGGAGACCAGCGATTACATAACAAACGGCGGAGATAAGTCCCGACATGAACTCTCCCCACACACACACACACACATAGAGAGAGAGAGAAATCAGGGCATATGGTGAGAGCTACAAGAGCAGTCGGATGATTGCACAGATTTTTTCAGATTAGTGAGGCAACGGGTTCAGGACTTTGGCAGGCTTTCCAAAAATAAATAAATAAATGAATGAATAAATAAAACAAAAAGCTAATTGTTAGTTAACTCCACTGTTCCTTCCTAAAGAGAGAACAAAGTTTAGCTCGTGCCATCACGGGAACAACAAAGACGGCGTATACCTACAGGGAACGTTCACGCCACACGTCGACGCTGTAAACGTCACGAATAAAGTAAAGAATATAAACACACATCATCAAGATGGCGACCGACTGCATCACTGATTACTCTCCTAAAACCAGCAGCGTTTTTACTCCTCTTACGACCACCCGACTTGTCTACTGATTAAAAACACGGTGGTTTTACAACGCACTTGCCGTCTGCAGCACGACGGTGTTCCCGGTCTCCCTTGTGCTAGAAGTCGGACTGACAAAATAACACGGCGATTTTGGTTTGAAGTAATCACAGAAAAAAGTTACACTGTAAAATAATAATAATAATAATAATAATAATACAGGTCGTCCTCAAGTTATGATGGGGATCGGTTCGGCCACACCCATCATAAGTCGAAAATATTGTACGTTGAACAACTGTGTTGAACCACTTAGCCTAGCTTAGCTTAGCCTAGCTTATATAACCAGGTTGAAATTATACGTTTATAACTGATTGTTTTTCCTGTTTGTTTGAAACTTCAACATCTCAAATGTTCTTTTATTTGATTAGTTAATTTTTTTGTCTTCAGACCACAGTCATATTTAAGAAAAAAATGCAATTTCAAAGTGTGTGTATTCTGGGTACTGTCGCTTTAAAACTGCCATTTTTATGCCGTTGTTTACTTCCTGGTTGAGGCAGAGGGGAGTGATTAATGCTGCTCATGCTGAACATGAATTGTAAAGTTTTAATATGGTAAAATGAGAGATTGTGTAGTTTTAGCTTTAAAGAATATGTAGTTATGTTACCAGTTGAAGTTCAGTTGTTCTAATATTTATTTTGTAGAGTTGCGTATCGTGCTCCACGGGGCTACGAGCTCTTTATGTGCTCCGTTTTGCTAACAGACCGATATTTCATGCTGTGGAGCGAATTAACATTTAAGCGAGATTTCATTTAAATCACATTTCTGTCAAAAGAGAGAGTTTGTCAGAGAGTTTCAAACCTGATGTGGGCCGCAGCACTGTGCTGTCCAGCCGCGATACTCCGCCACACAAATACGGAGCTCCACCTACAGACGGCGGCCGCTGAAGCTGTTCCGTTAATAATGACAAAAAACCCGAGGTAATGTTCAGTACACCGAGACACAAGTTAACTCTGAGTTGTGGGAGAGAGTGAAGCATCACGCGAGGCGAGTGATCCGAGCATCGAACGCGCACTTCTGGGCGTCATCTGAACATCTGTGTACGTCATATGCTGTTACGCTGGCCTGCCAGTGATGCCTGCCCATGAACGTTAAATATTTTCTAAATATTTTACAATTTTTAGTGATCACATCGTACGTCAGGCCAATAATTAAAAAAAAAAAAAAGAGAAAAAAAAACCCTCCCGCCTGATTAATTGCGTTCTGCGGTGCCCTTTGCCCTTTGCCATTCCCCAGTGCCATTCAGTCCACAGTGGCTTTGTAAAACGCCGAGCTCAGATGAGAGCGCGCCACTCGTCCCACTGAAGGGACCATTTACATTAAAAAAAGAAAACAAAAACAAAACAAAAAACCCCAGATGGAAGTGCTGAATGGTATGGTGTCCCTGAAGGGACATGGGCTCACAATAAACATCCTGTACAGCTTCTTGTGCACCAGAAATTTTTACTTTCAAAGTTTTATGTGCACTCAAGAACGTTTGAGGAGCACACGATACAGGATTTCTCCGTTTTGTTCACACGTGTCCCTTTAGTGGCGCCGCACACAGGTGAGGTCTGAGCTAGCACGGCCCCCGCAGGCGCTCAGATGCAAACTGAGCAGGTCTTCCTGTGTCCAGCGTTATAGACTCGGTTACAGGTAGACAATTATTCACTGATTCACTCATCTGCCAAAACTCATTTGAACTGAAATATTTTTAAATATTTTCACACCAAAAAATGATGCATGTGGTCCATTTCAATTAAGTAATTAGATTTAAAAAAAACATTTAACCACTTTTTAACCGCTTGACAGCAAAAAAAACCCCAAACAAAACAAAGACACGAGTACAGACTTCTCAATCTTTGAAGACATCAGAACACAAAAGGTCCGCAGCTTCACCTCTGAGCAGGACGAATTCCCTGCGACGGCACTGTTGCCATAGAAATGCTAACGTATTCGAAGGAGCCAACATAAACCCCATGATAGTACATTTAAAACTGGTGTCACTACGGTGTACTGTAGGTGCAAGCATGGACCGTGACCGACACTCTGGATGGGCTTTGAAAAGATTCGGTACTGTTATTTACTCAGCGGATTCAAAGGAATTCAATTCCACGCCACGTTGCTGATGTGTCGGACTTCCTGGCTCACGTGCGCGGGATTCAGAGCGTGTAGCAGATAAGCATGAGGCCCAGAAGAAGCAGCTGCGCTATGTATAACACCACAGTGACCTACTTATAACCCCGCTGCTTTAGCCAGGCTTCTGTCCCGTCCCCTGGAAGCGCTCAGCTACAGAATATCCCATGATGTAAACCTAGAGGAGACTCACACAAACCACTAAAACACCCATGGGCTTCCGCCACGATGCACGGCTATAAACGTCTTGTTTGTTTGTCTGGTTCAAATTTTGTAATCGATTTTTTGCTTATTTCCCATGAGCCAATTTCCTTCAAACTTTGGATACTTGGTTGCTTCTGATGACGACAATACAATATTCAAAATCATCAAAAGTATAAATTACTCCCTTAATCCAACATAATTAAATAATCGAAATTTCTATGAGGGAAAATAGTTTCATGTTTCACCAATAGATGGCGCTGGGAACAGTTACATGTGATCAATGCAAAGAACCGACAGCGCTTCACATCGTGCGCGTCGTGTATTTATAACGCGATGGAGAACAGTGACGTGACTCTGTAAGGTAACGTGTATCTACTGCAGTGTTTTTCAACCGGTGTGTGTGCCGTGAGAGGTTGTCAGGTGTGCCACGTGGAAACCCCCCCCCCCCCAGCGAAACATTTAACCTCGCGTTGCGCACACCATGAGCGCACCAAGCACGCAATGATTACGTACTCAATTTTCCAAGATTCCCTAGATGTGTTATATACCGTTGGAAAGGTCTCCTTGTTGGCTACAAGAATATCCTGGTCCGACCCCCGTAACATGTCTTACTCCGGAGCTACCGTCCATCAAAGCTGAAGCGACCTATCATCATCCAGCATGACTGACATGTTTGAGCACGTGTAACTTGAGACCAGAAGGTTCTACAAACACATGAAGGTATCTACGTAATCAGGAGAGTCTCCTGAACACACCTAATGGCGTGAATCTAGCGAAAACAATGCAGAACTATGCTAAAGATTCCGTTTTCCACTGGAAAAAAGTTCAGATTTGTTTTTTTCAAAAACTATTCGGTGTCGTTTGAGCCGGATAGCACAAATAAAGAGCACAATGTCGAGAAAACACGGTGGATATCCGAATTTATTGGGTTCTTCTGGAAAATTTGAGCCCAAACATGGCGGGGTGACTTGATGCTATAGATGTACACACAGGCTTCAAGTTAGGGAGACAGGCTTTGAGGTGGGCTGTGAAAGTGTGACATGACAGAAATTTATTGTTTTAGCACAGAAAACATGATTTTTTTCATGGCGAGCTGGCTGTCTATATATTCCTGAGAGTCTCAGCTTTCAGGGGACATATAACATTACTATATTACTGCACCGCACCCCCCGTGTTGGGAAACACTGATCTACTGTATTCTTATAGACTAGTGCACGTTCTTGAAGACGTCCCTTGAAGCGCCACACTGCCCCCTAGTGCAGGTTTTTAAACATTTTCACAGGAGGGAACATTCCGCTGCAAGAAAGTTCAGCGTTGTTGTTTTTCGTACCTCATCCACCTGAGCCTGGGTCTGCTGCAGCCTCCGGTTGCTTCCTGCCACGCCCGAGGCGCCGGGACCTTCTGCAGTGGGAGCAGACCTGCGGAGAAACACAACAAAACCTCCAGTCTTAACAAAGAACATGCATCGAATCATGACGGTTTTCAAAATGTCCCGTTAGGAAGATTTCACAAAATTGCCTTAATGGATTTAATCAAAAACAAACAAAAAACAGTTCAACTCAGATGTGGAGGTTTCTGCATGTCTCCGATTTTCTTCACACTTTATGGATTTCTCATTTGTGACCTAAAACTAAATTACGTGCTATAATACTGTATTTCAGTCGGATTTTAATATCTTCACACTTTTTCCTCCCTGTCCTGAAATATTATATAATAAAATCTTATCCTGGAAGCCATGTTCAGGGTTTGATATCTTCAGAAACATCAGTGCGAGTCTCATGAAGGGCTGTTGGTGGTGTGTTCTCACTCCGAACACTCAGAAGTCACCACAGGAAGTTCGTGGAGTTCTTAAGGGGTCATGAACATAGAATAAAAGTGTACAGCTTCCACTTGTGAGTGATATCAGCGGCTGTGGAGCCATCTTTAATGGACACGGACACACACACGCACACACACACACACACAATTATGATAATGAAGATGAAGTCACAGCAGTTCCTTAAGCCACACCATTTCGTTGGCGTTGTATCCATAAACGAGGTCCCAGTTGCTAACAGGTTTCGAGTTAACAATCCAACGAAGCGTGGGTCACTTTTCTGCTGTGAATTTTTAAAAGGCAGAAAGCCGTGTTGACCCAGAAGTACAAACAGGAAAATTGTGGAAACAACGTACAAAATATGTGCATTACAACACCAACAAACGTGCAACGTCCTTCCAGGTTATATTTTCTCCGTGATTAAAAACTAACTTTTCAAACCTTGTAAAGTGTCTTATTAGTAAAACTGCCCTGTCTTATTTCTCTTCAAAACAAACGTTTTTAAATTGTACACAAAAGGTTAGAGCACGCCCCCAAGCTGTGTTCAAACACACGTCTATGGAGACATTTTAAACCTCCTGCTTGGTACCACACCCGACTTCAGGTTTAGTCAGATAAAAGTCTGAATAATTGGAGCTACACTGCCCCCATGTGGCCGAATTGCTCAACAACATCACAAGTACTAATTTACCAGGAACTGACTTTAGTGCACATGGCGTGGCACCATTAATTTCTCAGACGTCATGACTTTTTAGAAATTTATTTTTATCAAAAAAAAAAAAAAAAACCCTCAGCAGAAGCAGCCGACCCGATGTTAAAATTATTTAAATTTCATCCTCTTCAAAAATTTCACCTTTTTTTTGCTTACATTTTCAGTATTTTTTTTTTAAATTAAAATTATTTTCCAAACAGATTAAATAATACAGCGTCTGTAGACGTGAATTTTTTTTTTTTTGCTTTTTAATGCAACACCTTTGAATCTTTCTGCGAGACATCGCCATATAAAGTGTAAACGCCTTTGAGCATCTTGGCCCTCGTTTCTAGGACTCTATTCTACTTTATTGTAAATATAACCATTTAAACAAAGGACAAGCTGGAGCACTCGATCGTGCCGCTTCCGTTACGCCCGGCCGATCCAGTTTATGGAGCGTTTAAACAAAGCGTATTCAGCTGTGGACAAACAGGACATGATGAACCTCCTGCAGTCTGAGAAAACAAACAACGTGCCAGTGTGATCTCCAGCGTCTGGACCCCGGGTTCGCTCCGAACGCTCCGGCACACGCCGGCAGTCACGTGCTGAGCGACGTGACAGATACACCAGCACCACCAGGGCACTCGGAGCTCTCAGAGGAGTGTTAATAGCGCGCACACACACACACAGTTGTACATTATTGTGTCTACAGTACCAGCTTACAAACTGATTTTTCAAAAAATAAAATAAAAATTCATGGAAGGAGTCTCCAGTGTCAGCATTTCGCCACAGTCAGAGATGGAGGTGTAACTCTGCGACATTTTCAGGACGGAGATGTTTACGCTTTCGTGTTTTTTTTGTCCTATTAACGTCAACAAAAAGAATAAAGAAAGACGAGTAAGGGGTGGAAGAGTGTTTGTCACTGCTATAACGCAAGTGAGAACAGGAACTAACTTTGTTTCATGGACGTTACACGATATTAACCCCAGCTATACACGAATAAAAATTGACGTGATGTTCTTGAATAAAAAGTGACACACCGACTTGGTATAATAGCAATAAAACTCTCCACATAAATTAAATGTGGTTAGACTCCTAAAGCAGCTTGTGGTGGATTATATTCCCGTAACAGCACGACGCAGTCGTCTTATTCCCAATCCGATTGGTCACAACGTGCACATTGTTTGGACAGGTTTATATTAATGTGCACGTTCTGATACGTAATGGTTGCTATGGTAACAGCTCTTGTACAGTAACAGGGTCTTGTCCGGAGTTTAAGCACGCTCCAGATATCATCCATGACTAAGAATAAAGCAAAACATCCAGCGTAATAGTGGATGTGGTGACATTTTGGTGAGGAGACAAATGTCCAGTGTCAGCATCACAGAGACCGAGAGAGAAAGAAAGAAAGACGTCGATGAGAGAATGATTTGTTTACGTATATGAATACGTAATCATTATTTCTACCATCTTCAGTATACAGAAGATCTGAGCAGACACACAGCACGGGGTTCGGAGTATTGGTAAAGTATGGCTGCTTTGGTGAATACATGTATTAATGAAGAGAATCTCGTGAACGTGTCGCGTTTTGTGTTGCACAAAAAGCAAAAACACTGGATTTAGGAGTCAGTGAGAAACGAAATAATGTCCTTCAGAGAGAGTCTAAGCGGAGGAGTGAAGTCTGGACAGGAGTGTCCGAGTGTCTCTCGAGTGCACGCGCACGGTGAAGACGATTTGCATGCATTTGTCCATGAGGTAACGAGCTGCCACTTTATATCCTACGCCACATTATGGCACGGGGCACATGGGCTGAAATCACAAGCCAGAATAACAGCTCAAGGCTTTAGTGCTTTCAGAGCATTATTACAAATAACAACAAAAAACAATAATAACAAACAAAACGTGAAAAATGACTTTAAAAGTTTCTGTTTTGTCCAGACGAAAATATTATAGGTAGGACTCCCAAAATTTCACAACTAGTTACTAGTTGTGAAATTTTCGGAGTCCTACCTATAATATTTAGACTTTAAAGTCATTTTTCTCAGTTTCACACTCTGGCAAGTTACAGTCTTTTGCCTTTGTAGGGCAGAAATTTATACCTCGTTTGTTTACAATGATGTTCTTGTGCAAGTCGGAACAAAAAATAAAATACATAAATATAAAAAATAAAAAAAATTCCCAGATCAATAAATCTGATCACAATCTAAACAACCTGAAAACAAGTCAGCTTGAGTCTCGATGTTGGAAACTTCTGGGAACAAACAGCTCGAAATATACATATAAACATAAAAAGAGTAATGCACTAAAATTTATATATATATATATATATATATATATATATAAATAATTTACATAGTATAATATTTGTATAGCTAGATTATGTTTAAGAAATACACCTGTACTGAGGGTGTGTGTGGAATATAATATAATTGTATTTAATAATAATAATAATAATAATAAGTTGTTGATATTAATAATAAACACTAACAACAATTCTTAATATTATTGCTATAATTACCACCATCATTATTATCATCATTATCATTATTTATTATTATGGTAGTGTATTAAACTGTAACCGTGGTTCATTAGAAGGTAAAACATTAAGTGTAAATATTCCCAGGCTTTTATTTCTAATCTGAATAAAGGGCATTGTGTTGTGAAAAAGCGG
The DNA here is from genome assembly GCA_030068315.1 of Chrysichthys thysi. Lineage (NCBI taxonomy): Eukaryota > Metazoa > Chordata > Actinopteri > Siluriformes > Claroteidae > Chrysichthys > Chrysichthys thysi. The sequence continues at coordinate 1,712,892 of JAQLOM010000016.1, forward strand.
ATTAGTTCAACAATAGCAGAAAAACAAAATCACAGGCTCGCAATTTCAGCCGCTCAGATGACCAAACAAACATGTGTGCTGTTTTTATAACCCTTTAAATCTTTATCCTGTAAAAAAAATAGGCATTTAATGAAACTCTGGCAAAGCTAAGCTGTCTAACTAAACTGCGTTAGACTAAAATGTTAAAAGTGGAAGGTTAATATAATAATGAAATGTGATAGTTAGCTTATCCAACCAGAACAAACATAAAAACATCTAAAAAGTGAAAGTTAAGGCGACAAAATGAACAACAATATCCACAAATACGCATTTATTAGCATTAGCGTTAGCCAGCTAAAGTTGGCTCCCTAGCTACCCTGAAACTTTGTTAGCAACTTTATTCAAAATAAAGTCCGACTAGCGGTTAAAAACACGTCCTTTTCATCGCTACATACACCTGAGACAAGCCGTGATTATAAACACACAACATATTCAGGGTGCAAAGACTTTCAGGATAAATAAACAAGACAATAATACGTCAATAAAAGGCTGGTTAGCCAGGATGCTAACTTGTTGCTAGCCGCCGGCGGAGGCCGCAGGAAGTTTGGGCGCAGCTTTTGTTTTTGTACTTTTCCTCTTTATAATCAGACGATTAAAAAAAACATGAACAAACTAAAACTAAAAAATCTGTCAAACGTGTATAAAAGAGACTTACATGATTCCTGGAGACAGAAACACGAAGCAGTGAAAACCTCAAAGGAAATTATAAACACCGACGTGTTAGCGGCTGTGTGAGGAGAACTGATCCAGGAGCTGTGTTTATAGAGCTGGGGCACACCAGGGAAATACCAACACACACACACACACACACACACACACACACACACACACACGTACGTATTCGGAAAGGCACAAATACTGTGGTTTTTACGAATACGAATTTCGGACGAATACTTGGAAAAATATTTGTATTCGGGAACCCCCCC
>JAQLOM010000016.1:1732973-1744799 GCA_030068315.1 Chrysichthys thysi
AATCCAACACTAACCCTAATCCGAACACTAACCCTAATCCAACACTAACCCTAATCCAACACTAACCCTAACCCAAACACTAACCCTAACCCTAATCCAAACCCTAACCCTAATCCAAACACTAACCCTAACCCAACACTAACCCTAATCCAAACACTAACCCTAACCCTAATCCAAACACTAACCCTAATCCAACACTAACCCTAATCCAAACACTAACCCTGACCCAACACTAACCCTAATCCAAACACTAACCCTAACCCAAACACTAACCCTAACCCTAATCCAACACTAACCCTAATCCAAACACTAACCCTAATCCTAATCCAAACCCTAACCCTAATCCAAACACTAACCCTAACACTAGGTGTCATGTAGTAGGCGTGTAACATCTACCTGATGTACACTGAAGAAGCCCTGAAGTTCCTTCTGAAACACGAGGTGTGCACCTTGAAGCAAACTGACAATAATTAATTTTATTTACCAAAGGATGGTACGGCCTATTATTTATTTTAAATCTATTTATATAAGTCGCTTGTTTATACAGGCCGTCCATTTGTTTATACAGGATTAACAGATTAATTTGTGTTTAATAATTTGGACTTTTTAAACAGTATACGTTTGAGCATTTGCTGCAAAAGCGTGGGAGATTTCAGAATTTAAAAAGGAATGAGTGAGACTGCACGGGAAATGCACTTCTTTTTGAAACCTTGCTGCATAGGACTTTCTTCCTTCGCACTTTCTCACTAAATTAGTCCTGACCAGTTCCCGCCCACCAATCAGCTCTGCCCTATCACATGACCGAGGCCGTAGAAGACACTGGGAGGAAAGCGTTATCTACCCCCTTCCTAATACACGACCTCACAGGCGCACGTGATTGGCTAAAGCCACTGTGATGGGCGTGGTGGAAGAGCGTATGCACCTTACACCCAGAAAGCATGGACAATTTTGCCGTCTCGGAATCTCTGAACGCAAGGACAAGCACTTTCCCGTTAACCGCTCAGAACCCCCTTTCAACGTGATGCTTTCGGTTGCCGATCGCAGGCGTATCTGTACCTGAGTTTGTGCTGCACTAGGGCTGCAGCTGCAGCGGCGTGAGAGTGCGAGTTGGGTCGGCCCAGCTCCTTGTAGCTGCGATAGTATTGCTGGATTAGCATGGCTGCCCGACGACTTTGCTGGAACTTCTTCTGCTCGTAGTAGCTACGAAATTTACTCTGGATTAGGATGGCGGCCAGCGTCATCTTCTTATAAAGTGCATACTGTAAGAAGGAAATAAACAAGAGCGTGAACATCCAAACATCCAAACACCCAAACGTACGTAGCAATCATTTGCATCGCACCACTTCTCCAAATCACACGCACGTCCTATGGAAAATGCCCGTTTTACCTTCAAGGCTATCCATGTCAGCTTGTGGAAGAAAGAGGAAGGAGATGAAGGTATACCAAACATGACGGTGCTCAAGACCAGAGTAAAGCGCTATACAGGACAACGTGGCCAAGCTTGCGAGCTTACCTGCTTGTACTTTTTATAACAGCGCTGAATTACAGCAGCTGCCAGTTCCTGCTGTTCTCTGAGTGGACGCCCCTGCAGGAGGGAGGGAGGAAGAGAAGAGGCAAAGAGAGGAAGAGAGGACAGGAGAGGGGACAGGTTAGTATTCGCAGCGGGCCTGCGAGGGCATGACCACGGAGACAGCACTAGATTCCACTTTTTCGGCTGGCCGGGGAGTCCGCTTTGATTGTCAAAGCACCTGAAACTCTACGACATCCTCTGGAGATGTAAGGTCAGTATGTTATAGACTTGGGAATGGGACACACATAATACAAACTGTATATATGTATATATATATTTATATATTTATATATATTTATAAATATATATATAGAGAGAGAACAATGCAGTCATTTCCTGTAGCCAGGCCATGCTTTAGCTCAAGCAAGACTCCTCATGCTTAAGTGCAACGCTTCTTAAGCACAAATCGAAACACAAACCATCTTGTCACCTTTAAACCCACAAAAAACCTGAGAGATCTGGTTTGTATCTCGGGTTTCTTTGCAACACCACACGATACGGCACAATGACTGAAACCAGGCCACAATGAACACCAAAAAAGAGGGGAACACCATGACAGCCTGCATGAGCAGTGATACAGAGATGTCCCTGGATCCGGATGGGCCCTACCTTATATTTGCGGAAGGTGCTCTGGACTTGGCGCGCTGCCTCGTACAGCTCTCTCTGCTCGTGGTCAGACAGGGCCAGCTGGGTTAAATCCCGCTCCTTTTTGCTGTGAGAGGCGTTAAGGAACGCGCTCCAGTCTGCAGGAGATGGAAGTCCGAGTTTCCCGAAAGGGCCTTCGGAGTCCGTGTGGCTGTCTGTGTGACCGCCGCCCAATCCTGTGGAGCACGCCAGCGGCTTGCTGTATAAGAACCTGGAAAAAAGTAACGCCCATATTTAAAACGAGAACCCATGGATATAAAGCATACTTCAGCGCAGGAGTGTCCAATCTCACCCAGGAAGGGCTGGTGCGGGTGCAGGTATTCATTCGATCCGAGCAAACGCCTCACCTGAGTCTACCGAAAACCAAGATCAACTGAGTAAACAGTTGGACTCAGGTGCGACTCCTGATTGATTGGAATAAAAACCTGCACCCCGTGGTAAGACTGGACACCCGTGCTTTACAGGATCGTCATAGTATGAGTGAATGTCTTACCTTTCTGCATCTCCGAGGTAGGTAGCTAACCAGCTCATAGTGCTGTTGACCTCAACACTATCCAGAGGCGCTGACTCTGTGGCCACGAAGTTTTCACTCTTGATGCGATCGGGCGTCGCTTCGATGATGTGCTCGGCTAGAGTCATCATATTCAACTGAAACATGGAGGACTTTAGGTGTGAATCCTGGAAATCACCACCTTATCAAATCTGCTCATAGCTTATAAGATACCCAAGGAGTGAGAGCCCCTTAGTGTCGTGCAGCTACGGGAAAATAATCAACAATGCGATGCGGTGTGACGGGGCTGGGTTACAGCTATCCCAATGTTGTACCTATAAAAGCAAGCGCTGAATGCTTTTATTCCTCTATACCATGGCAAGTTGCAAACAATTACAACCTTTTATCTATTTACGCATGACATTTCACAATTCATACATTTTAATTCATTTAAAGTTCCTTGTGTAGTGTCCGTGAAACAAATCAGCTCCTGTATCACTTACGTTATAGCAGCTATAAATCAGACGAACTTTTTTCTCTTTCGGAAACTGTTGCAAGGCGCTGACACTGGAGACTCCTTCCATGAACATTAAATAATCATCTCCTTACAGAAAGCGTCACCGTATCAATGATTCTACATTTTTAATCTGCATATAAGCTGCTGTGGATGTCCTGGGGAATAATGAGCTGTTACTATGGAAACGATAACGCATTAAACGAGCGTTTTAAAAGAAACCTGTGATTTGTAGGTGCACGACCGTCACAGCTGCTTTCATAGAAAATTAATCATCACCTTCTGACTAACATAGTTGAGGCTTTTCGTTGCAATTAAGCAAGATGCACGAACTAACAAACTGGTTTCGATAGCGATGTGCATTTCCACACCTGTAGGTCCCCTGTGTTCTCCAGGTCTTCTTGGCCCAAAAGAAGCTCGGAAACTGATCCGGTACTGGACGCTTCTCGTAACCTCAGCCTGTTGGCCAATCTTTCTTTAGCGAGTCCTCCAATCGGCCCTCTGCGTCCGGTGGTCTGCCTGCCGGTCCATCGCCCGCCTCCGCAAGCCGAGCCCACCTTTGGCTGAAGCTTGTCTCCTTTTCCAGACTCTTTGTCCACCATTCCTGCTCTGGCTGCCTTCACAGGGCATGTTTTAGTCTTGTGGACTTGCTCTCCTACACCCAGAGGGGCAGAACCGGGTTTGCTGGGCCTTGCTTGGTGGATCTCAGGATTGGGTTTGTGTTTCTTGGTTAACGGAGCATCACCTTGACTTTCACTGTTGAAGAAACTGGAAGATTCAGACCTGGGCCTCCTCAAATCTGCAGAAGAGGAAAAAAAACCCCAAAACAAAACAGCGGAATCATACTTTAAATCCAGCTATTATTGGTCTGTACAGTATTTGTTTGTTCAGTCGTTACTGAATGCACATTTTAATCATCAGTAGATTTAGCATCTAACAACTAGTCACCTTGATTTGAGCTTGGAGCAGAGCTAGCTGCATTGCTCCCTCTGATTCCAGAAGCGGTCTCGCTTCCCCAAACATTCATCCAGCCCTCTGTGGTGGAGCTTTCTGCCGACGAAGAGAAAGCCATGTTGGTGGCAGGGGTCTGCTGCTGCTGTTCTTCCCTCTGAAGATTTTCCAGACACTCCGCCAGCTTGGTGTGACCCCGGGATCGGGCTGTGGCCAACGGTAAGCGTCCAAGAGAATCAGGGATAGCCAGGGCACGCCGGTCCCACTTATACAAAACCACCGCTGCCTCGGTGTGACCCAAAGCACAAGCCCACATCTACGGAAGAAAAGTACAACACAAGATATCAAGATACAAGATACCGTAAGACAGCATTTACTTTAGGGAAAAAAACCAAAACCAAAAATTAGTCACCAAAGACTCACCAACGGGGTGCAGGAGAAGTGATCCACATTCAAAGGATCCACCTCTAACTCCAGGTCAATGCTGTCTGCATGCTTAGTGCTGTGAAAGAAACTAAAAATCAGCACTGTGCATCAGCGCTACAACTAATCTTTCAGTTGTGTTCTTGAAACACGCACTCACCGCCACTTGATGAGGGTCTGGATCAGGTTGGCGTAACCCTGGGCAGCGGCCAGGTGGAGCAGGGTCATACCGCGGAAAGTTTTGGAGTGGATTAAGTGCTTGGATTTTGCCCAGCAAGCGCGGTTCATCATCTTCTCACACACCACCACCACACGACTCTCAAAAGAGCTTCCAGCTTGTCCCTGACTCTGACCCTGACCCGGGGAAAGCTGAGGGGACGGCACATGAGACGTACATCACTACATAATCTGCCCATATTACTATACAATCACAACACGCTCTTAGATATGAAAATGATCAGCAATGGGGTAGCGTGATGAAGCAGGCTGACTCTTCTTCTTAGGATTATTAAATAATAAATATACTGTCAAACTTTTCGACAATTTATAGGTACACTTAATGCTGGTTTCCCCAGACACAGCGTAACCCTAGTCCTGGCTTAACTTAACTTCTGTATGAAGATTCTCCATTTAAAATTTAGTTTAAACCAGGACTAGGGTTAATCTGTGCTCGGGAAACCGTCTAGTAACGTTAAAGTTACCAAGATCGCAGGTCACAACGTGGAAACTGCTCAGTAATAAAAAAAAAATTGCGCATTAAAAACAAATGAAGTTCCAGAAAGTGGCAAAATATCACCAGTTACACGTTCTTAGTCCATCTTTGTGGTTCCTACTGAAGTAATAACACCTGACGACGAGCCTCTGGGACATAGATTAGAGTGACCTAGAAGACTTAGATACATGTGATGATGGAGAACGACTTGACAGATGAGAATGGAGAATTCAACCCCTCTGTGGAAAAACTCCAGGTAACAAAGTGACGAATAATTGAAGACCGAGTGGTGTTACACACCTGTGTTTGGTCGGCATTTCCTCCTCCTCCTCCTCCACCTCCACCTGTTACTCCACTTTCAGACGTTCCTCCGCCGCCTTGCTGCTGCTGCTGCTGCTGCTGTTGGCCGGACATCTCGGCCATCCTGCGCTCCATCTGCTCCAGGCGCTCCAGGATCGACATTCTGAATTGGTTGTCTGTCGAACAGACAGGAGAGCAGTCGATTAGCGCTCGCGCTGTGTTAAAGAGCGCGTCTGTGGGACCCATCGATAGGGTTCTCCTGACTGAATAGTGGATGCGTTCCTATTGCGGAGACGCCAGGACAAAAAAAAACGAGGCTTGGGGCTCGACGCGTTTATTTAGAGACTTTTCAAAATGGCCTGAAGACTGAAATGAGGCGTAGCGGGGAAACAAGCTTGATGTTTTGTTTGTTTTTTTGGGTTGGTATTTTTTTTTAATCAATGGGAAGGGTGAAGGAGAAACCAGAGGGTGATAATAATCTGTGCATACGTGTGTGTGTGTGTGTGTGTGTGTTCTACACATTTCCGCCCTGTCAACAGGCTGAGAGAGCATCTCGGCGTTAGCCGTAGTGGCTACAGCGTGCCTTTGTTCGAACAGTGCTGCAGTGTTGGTGCAGTGCAGATGATGTCATCTCCACCTGCTGTTCCTTCCCTCTCTCTCCCTCCCTTCTCCTTCTCTCTCTCTCTCTCTCTCTCTCTCTCTCTCTGTCCACTCTGAGTGACTCAGAATGCGGTGCACGTACGCCAAAAACAGGTTGGAGGAGGAGGAGATGGGGGAAAGGAGGGACCGAATGACACTACAACAATGCCTCGACATAATCAACGCTCAGCCCTACCCTCTTCCGACACCTCCCACAGCCTGGAGACAACGAATCAGACGAGGGCAGGAACGGAGCAACCGGGCTACTAAATGCTGTGAGCTTTGTGGCACGGCTTACACAGGCGAAGGGCAGCGTTTTAGCAAACACCAACTACAAACTGTACTCTGTGATGTACAGATATCATTAGCCGAAGCAGTTTAAAATCCATCCAAAGTGAAAGAAACAAAACAAAACAAAACACACTGCCGAGCCAAAGTCCAGGCAAACTACTCAATGCTTAAATGTCAAGTGAGGAATGCACGCTGGTCTTTTGTCTTTCCTGATTTCAAGCAAATTTTCCAAACTGCCCTTAATAAGTCCTCTTAACATTGTTCCCTGGCATTTTGTCCCTTCAGCACGGCTTGTGCATGCTTTAAAATACAAAAAGGAGACTACAAGACTAGAAGACTAAGTACACGTGACACTATTTAGGTATCTAAACATCTAAATCGGTCACATTCCCGTTCACTGACAATCCAGTGCAGACAGATGGATCGTACAAGAAGTAAGTAAAAAACACACCTACAAATACTGGGAAAAAAATACAGAACAGCAAGTTCACAGCGTTTACCCTCTTTATCAGTTTGTTGCATCAGAGATCAGAGCAGGAAGTCCACTGGGCTGCGCGGTCCGACCGGTCAGTCAGAATCAATCTCGTGTGCCTTGCATTAGTCCACCTCGTGATGGAGACGCTAAAGCCGCTGTTGCCAGGCTCTCTGTGTATTTCGCTCTAATATACCCTGCTGCAGAGCCCAGTTTCTCTGTTTCATCACGATGTTGCATCATGCTCTAAAGTGGGGGATCTTGCACCATTTCTTCGTCCTAAACTCTGCTGAGGCGCTCGCACACTTGTTGCTGCTCGGCACTCGGGGCTCTGCTTGTGTCGAGGAAACGCAGCCGGCTGTTTGATTACTGATTTAATCCACAGATGAGTCACGGATAGCATGTCCAGCGTGTGTGTTTATTCACTCGAGCACATTCACATCAGACGGAAAGGTTAAAAAAAAAAATGTGTGTGTATGTATGTGTGTGTGGAGGGGGGGAGGGGGGTCATTTTTAGAAATCTGAAATACTAATCTGTCCACTAGAAAACCCCCCGAAACAACATGTGTATTAATCATATATAAATATTATTATATAAATAAATATTCACCCAGGATTGGGTTTGGAGAGCGTCCTGATTGTGCGCTCTGGGGATTTGACTTGGAGTTGTAACGCACAGTGATTGTGTCTCAGGACGGGGATTTAGTTCAGCTGGGATAACAGGTCCTAATGCTGGAGATGTTGGTGGATTACACCCCCGGACAGGTGCTCGCAGCCGTAGATAGAGTGGGAGGTGAAATGGATTTAGGGTAATACCATTACCTCTACGATCACAATCCCTGCACTGATTACATGTGTTAAGTCTTCGAGTCCATCCTCCAGACAAAATACTGCACGTAGGAATGCACAAGGCTGCACAACGAAGCCCTTCATCCGGGCTGGTCTTATTTAGCCCCAAAAAACCAAGAACGAGAAAAGAAAAGAAGAAAAACAAAGATTTCGCCCGGGGTCGGACGTTCGCCGCCTAGACGAGGTACATTTCGGAGTGTGAACTTAGAGAGACACGAGCGTGGACAGCTGAAACAAGAGTAATGTGATGTCTTTCGCCCCCCCCTTCTGCGTTGTTTTCTCCGGGGCACTGTGCTTTTTGTTTTGTAATGATGCTGTTCATCATGGGGACAGGTTTGTGGAGACAGGTTTCATTTCAGATACAAAGGTAATGTTTCAGAACTCACATTCAGTCCGAATAAACTGTATGACCGTAGCACTCTGGTTTCCAGAAACGCTCACTTTAGAGTGCCTCGTTCAGAAGAGAGATGGTCCTTTGTTAATATATAAACATATATAAATCTAAGGGGTCTGTTTTTGGACGGGAGGAAAGATCGCTTGTTTCCTGCTTCTCCTGGATCGTCCAGGTCGGGTGGAGAATCTTTAAGTGTGGAGATAAAAGTGGAAGCATTCTGTCTTCTCACACTTTGAAAGAAAAAAAAAAAAACCCAAACAAACCCTGAGAAGGTTTGACTGATAAGTTCGAGCGCAGAGACGCTCGAACGCAGGAGGCCCGGCTGAAGCTTTAATAACAAATCCAAGCAGGAAATCTCATCAGTGTGGAACGGGGAACTTTGAACTTTCACAGCCAGGCTGGATTAAAGCGCCCCAGATCCAACTTCTCAGAAAGGGGGTGGGCTATTTTATACAGGTTTCACTCGGACTTGTTGACGTAGAAAGCTCAACAAGTGACAGGTTGTTCGATAAATCAGTGATGATGACCGGTTATATATATATATATATAAAAAAATCTAACGTGATATTTACTTAATTAATTGGCATGAAAAACAACAAGCGTGCAGTCCTGCTCCTTCCTATAGACTGCTGTTGTCTGAAAACTGATCCAGGAGCTGAATGACCCAGGAAGAGCCGGACGATTTGTATGCTCGGTGGTGTGATTGGCATTTACGGCCTGATGCTTGACAGTTATTAGACGCACATCCACCGGAGGATCGTTAGCAAAACAAAAACAAAAAACAAAAAAACCCTCACAAACACAAAACCGCAAACAACAACAAGAACAACAACAACAACAACACCTGACTGACCTCCATATTTTGACTCAACTTGTACAAGTTATACTAACAGGTAGGCTATATTTCCCCAGATCCCTGTACAGCCAAGTATTTGTGTGTGTGTGTGTGTGTGTGTGTGTGTGTGCCTTGCTTGGCAGGCTGCATTACTCACGTGTTGAAGAATGACACACATTATTACAACACGAGTCAGCTGCTACGGGCAGAGCAAGAACTACAGCTCCTAAATGCAAACCTGGAACCAATCAGTTAAATAACCACATGCTTTATCACTTACAATTCTGAATGCAGTGCTCTTAAACTTTAGTGCCCTCACATAGGATTAAAATACACACACACACAGACACACACGAAAACAAACAACAACAAACACACACAGGTATGTGCAATATTAACATGAATAACAATAGGAACTGACCGGAACGCTTCGTGGTGCTTCCTGTCACTCACAGATGCTTCTCTCCTGCGCTTTTGACACAGAGCAGCTCACCAACAGACCCAACAACAATAGAACAAAGTGGAAGTGAGGGGAGTGGAGAGGAAGATAAAGACCCTCCTCCTCCTCCTCCTCCTCCTCCTCCTCCTCCATCCATCCATCTGCTTGGCGCTCAAACCCAAAAAGCGCGAAGCCAAAGCGTGGTCTTTTCACCGTCTCCTGAACTCTCCTGGTGTTTATTTGGATTATAAAATGCCTTAAGAGATGGGGTTACATCTCTGAAATACCACGGATCACCATTACTTTGTAAAACGTGCACACGCGATTTAATAATGATAATAATAATAATAATAATAATAATAAAAAGCTAAACAATAGGTGATGCGCCTTCACACACCGGTGTGCTTCTCTCACGTCATGTCGTGTCATCTTATCTCGTCCCAGTGCTCTAGATCTTTACGTGAACTCGAAATCGGAGCTTGGCCACTAACCCAGATCCACATGATGGCGCTAAATGAAGCGCCGCACTCTTTTGTCGCGCCGTCGCTCCGCTTAAACTGCACCACAAAGGGCTTTGGAGAAAGAAAAAAAAAAAAAGCAAAAGGCTGTGCTGCTGTGTGGCGTGGTGTGCGTGTGCGTGTGTGTGTGTGGTGTGGTGTGGAGTGGTGTGTGATGGGGGTCAGTGGCCAGTAGTTTGTGCACCCCTGCTCCCTCGTCTGGCTTGTGCTTGTGGAGCTGCAGCGCTGCGGATAAACGCGTTTTCCCCACTGCATTATGACAATGCGGGGAGAGGAGAGAGCGCCTTCGCACGCGTCCACGCCGAGCGCAACACTCAGGTTATTGGGTTCATGCGCGATCACGCTGTGCGTCTCTGTGTGTGTATGTGTGTGTGTGTGTGCCGTGGTAATGCCATTTAGTGGAATTTCATCGCATTGGGTTTTGGAAGCTGCATAGAACAGGATTCACACACACCCCTGAATAACAGCGACAGAAAACACCCTAAAAACAAGCCTCAGAGTCGTTCTTGGACACAGTGTTGACTTGGGAGGGATGTACAACACCGTGCAAATGTCTGTTTAAAAAAAAACCAAACCCAGCAACAACACACTGCTCATTTTAGATGTTTATTTTAGGACTTTTGCATTTCTGGGTGAGGAAAAAACAAAACAAAACCCCAAAATGTTTTAGATTTCCAAACATCCGGCTACATGAATGCAAGTCACAGTCTCCGTAATGGAAAACACACAGGAGTGAGACTGAACAATTTCCCAATTTCCACACACGAGAGTCTTAAACTGATCTAACCGCATGGAAGTAAGGTATACATGGCACCAAGAAATCAACTAGCAGTTTTAAAGCACTTTTTTTAGTACATTTAACTCAAACTTTTGTTCAGTAGTTACCTATGGGCTGCGTACAGTAGCTACTTGCACTTTGATTGGTCAAGAATGCTATCTGTTAGGCTAAGCGTTCTATACCCACGATAATATAAAGATAAATCATATATTCTTATGAGCATACAACCTTCACTTAAGGTTACAGCTGAAAGCAAGGCGTCGTCTGAAAGCTGGTTTTTCGTTCCTTAGTGGCCTTGGAGCGTTTCTAGTATGAATTATCACAGAGCTGTTCAAGCAGACTAAAATGATGGAATGTGAACACGCCAGCGACATCGCGACTCAAGAGGGTGTACTGCAAATACAACAAGTAAACCAATCTGTTGGTCCTTTGTTTAAAGGTAATTTTACTTATTTCATGCAAGAAAGCTCAAATGATTTCACGAATCATTAAACACCGTTACTACTTAATGGCCAGTAACACCTTAAATCGTTCCACAGCACTCCAGTGAGCACATGCAAAAGCAATCCAAAACTAGAAATCCTGAAAACAAGCCAACAGTAACACTTAACTATTAAATCAGGTTAAAGTTCTGCAAACAGGCATGCAAAAATAAAACACACCTCTACTTTAGTATGCAATCGGTTCTAATGGGGTTAAGTCTAGTTTCTTGCTTTGTGAGCACTTTTAAAATTTAAATTTAAGCCAGTAAGGTAAGTAAAATGTACAACCCGAATTCCAGAAAAGTTGGGACGTTCTTTACAGTTGAATAAAATGAAAACTAAAAGACTTTCAAATGACATGAGGCAATATTTAATTCACAACAGAACATCGATAACATCACAAATGTTCAAACTGGGAAATTGGACACCTTTATCCACTAAATGAGAACATTTCAAATTTGATGCCTGCTACAGGTCCCAAAAAAGTTGGCACGGGGGAAACAAATGGCTGAAAAAGCAAGAAA